>VRLP01001494.1:0-125575 GCA_009660295.1 Lophius piscatorius | reverse complement strand
GAGATCTCTGGCAACGGCAGTGGAGACAAGTCCAAATCACTGCGGTAGATGACAGACAGACCACCACCACGACCAGTGCTGCGGGCTTTCTGGAGGTAACAGTAACCGGCGGGACAGGTCTCATTCAGGACAGAAGAATCATCTGGTTGTTGCCAGGTTTCTGTAAGGCACATGACGTCCAGACATTTCTCCAGGATGTGGTCATGTATGAGGCATGATTTGTTTGTGAGAGATTGTGAATTAAAGAGTTCGATTTTAATACTAGATGGAGCAGTGAGTCTCTGTATTGGCCGAAGAAGACTGAAATCCACTCCACTTTTTCTAACCCTCACAGTGGATAACTTTATGGAGGAAAGTCCATTGACACTAATGGGAAAAGCGACAGCATTCTGATGACGCGTCTGAGACGCGACGGTGCGCACGTCAGACCAAAAGGGAGGAATGGAGTTACAAACTTAGAACGGCAACTTCTGTGAATGTAACGGGGCCTGCGAAGGAGTGTAGGTTGTTTAATAACTGATATGCACAACGGAGGGTTGTGCTTGTTGAATTTCATCAGTTGGGTGACGGAATAATTCATCATCATGCCAGTCGTGCGGACTAGCCCGTTAGTAGCCGTTATTTTCATGGAAATGATGCCGAGAAAAAAAGCTATCAAACACAGAAAGTGATATACAACGGTTATTGGTGAAAGTGTCATGGGGGCAGTGATGAACAAGACGGATAAACAAACGGACATCAGCGATGAACAAACAGAAACGGACATAAACGATGAAACAAACAGATACAGAAGTCTCCGGGTGACGGTACACCAGCAGCAACAGGTAGGCGGACCGTCACCAGACTCGGTAGAATTCTTACAAATACAGAAAACATATACAAATACGGATATATATCCAAAAGATTTGCCGGTGACTAACAATAAAAGGTATACTTGTCGGTTTATAGTATTGCAGGCTGTAGAACGCTGATGGAAAAGCGGCGAACAGACAACGCCAGCGTCCTCTCCCTTCAGCCTCCAGACTCAATAATATAAATATATAATATATAATATATAATATAATAATATATATAATATATTGATGGAGGGATCTGGAGAACAGAAAGAGGAGGGGTTCAGGTTAGATGGGCTCAATTTAAGGGCCTAGATGTGGCAACAGTGGATGGAAAGCTCATAAGCCAAGAGACTGATGGTAATAAAAAATGAGACTGAAACAAATAAGTGGTAGAAAATAATTATGAGCAAAGAGGTAAATGGATTTTAAGAGACATGTCATACATCTGAAAAATGGTGTTCAAATGATTGTGCAGTGTAGCAATCGATTTAAGCCAAGTTCCAGGCAGGTAATTCAGGTTTTAATATAAAAATAATTTATTAATTTTTTTATTTGTTGCAGCTCACTCACAGCTCCCAAATGTTACCATTGTCACAGTTGAAGTTTTTATTTATTGAATTAAATTTTCTTCTAAACTCTGCTAAATTGACCTAACAAATGTGTGCTATGTTGTTGCAAACACATATAACATTTAGAGAGTGTTTAGTTTGGTAATCAAAAAATTCTTGAAACTGATTTGTTTTGTCATGCCACTACCGTAGTTTGTAGTTCTGTTATTTAGGAAGTGAAGCATATGGTGTAAACTAAATTTGTTCCTTCCCAAAAGAGCTGATTCATGTGACTGGTGTGAAACAGAACAATGTCTTTGTCAATGTACAAAGATGCCACTAGTTTGTGTGAGTAAATAAGAAACATATCCTGGTGTGTTGACCATTTAATGCTTATTTTTATTTTTGATTGTGATAAAGGGGAATAATTTTGTCAAGCCTTAAGGCATTTTCATTTTCATTCATTTTCATTTAAAGAGATTGTGCGACGTTACACTCATAAGATGGCTTTGGAACGGAGGAATGGTACTGCACGGGAATGTCATTTTTAGATAACGGGCCAGGGTCCGCAAGAAACCATGGGGTAAGGTAGAGAAGAATGCAATCAGCATCCTGTGAAAGGTCTTAAGTGTGCGTTAGGTAACTTTTTTTTTCTTCTATAGATTAACATGGAAAAAACAAGGATTTTCCTCCAATGTTACAGGGTGGTTTGTCTTGTCCTCATTTCCGAAAGTTAGCATCACACACATTTTCGTTTGGTGTAAAGCATATTCTACATTCTCCTACCTTTCAAAATAACAAATGGGGGAGAGGCAAAGTGCACTTGTTTTTTATGAAAATCATGTCTCGGGATTGGAGAATATCATATCTTAGCTCTGGAGACAGATGCCCAATGGAGTGTTAGTCAGGTACTTTCATTTGTTACAGTTGAATTTCGCTGCTTCCATGAAGTTTTTTTTAAACTATTTTTCTTTTTTATGGGTCAAATGAAGACATGCTAATAAACACTTGTAGTTTTTTTTAGAATTTGAATGTATCTCTAGTTTCTGCACATGTCAGTCTAGCCTAGTTCGCCCTATACTTACAACCAACTTTTGTCTTTTTCATTCCATCAACATCACATCTATTAACATGAAAATTGATTTCCCAGATATTCATGATGCTTAAATCTGACAAGCTTTTGATAAACCAACAACGACTTAATTTGGTCTTCTGAACCCTTTCAGTTTCAAGTCATTTTGATCCATCTCTCGACAGGAGTGTTAATTGTATAAGATTTTCACAGTATTACTACCGCTCATAAAATATCAAAGTATTAAGGTATTTCTCTATTATCAGTATTACTAATGTTTGCTATGGCCGTAAAATGAATGGAAACAAACACTTAACTAAATTAAATCGTTATAAGTGTTAACTATTTTAACTGGAAACATAAGTAAAAGCCCCATTTTGTAAATGAATACATTTGGAAAAAGGTACAAAGTTCCCATTTGAAAGGAGATTTGAAGGGAAAGAAACAGATCTGAAAACAAACTTTACTATCCTTTTTTTAATAATAGACAAACGAGACAGTTTGGCAGGGGGGCATGATGATAATTACTTAAATTGTGAATATATAATCAACATTTAATTGAAAGGTTCTGAGTTTTGTTTCTACCTAGGCTATATATTCCTATTTTTTCGGAGCAAATATTTTACACATAACCAAATAATTGAAATAGGTCCAGTATCATGTAAACATTTAAGCAATACAGCATAAGAGTACACGTAAATGTAAACCCCTTGTGTTCCAACATCTGGAGGCTGGTTACTAAACATTGTTTATTTATTGTATCTTTGTCCGACAATATGTCCGGATGATGTTCGCCAAGATGGATGAACAAGTTGGATTTGTTGCTACCGTTAGCAGACACTTTGCGCCTACATTTGTGACAAACTGGGTCATTTTGATCGATAACAAATCTTTGTTTTTTTTTTATATTCATGTAGACATACATTGCTGATATTTTTTGCGGGATCGAGATTAGTGACATTTGGGACACTTCTCTGTTATTACACTGCTGCATCCGTGTATGGCATCTATCCCACAGTGTGCTAGTGGGATTCTTTTTTTAAATTAACCCGGTAATCAGCAAACCTGCATTATACAATAAATATCACATTTCCAAATTGATATACTCGTATACTGAAATACTCTGAAAGTGGTAATGGGTGTAAGTCATTCCGTTTTTTTGCATTTTTTCATTGTTTTTTCATATCGATAGACATAGAGATCGTCATTGAGAAGTATAATTCGTTGTTCTTTACAGTTGACACAAAGGCGTGACTGTTGACAAGACTTCAGGCCAGTGTAGTGGATATAATTTGCTTCATCTTTATGCATTTTTCAGGTATATTGGTAATGCAAAGGGGAATGTTAATGTAACAACAAAAACTTGCATGGTTGTATTCATCATCAAACTCAGTTGTCCTTGTTATAATTGATTCTTAATTGATAGTCTCTAGAAAGACGTACATCCATCTGTTGTGAGAAAATTTTACATTCATACATGCATGTTTATTAATCCACTTGTTCACATAAATACAACCATTGGTGTCATGAGACCCTAAATCAACTGATATGTTTTTACTTTTTTCAGATATTGTCTGTCTAACCTTCTCTCGCTTTTTCCCTTCCATTTCCTCATTTTAACCCTATCCCTCTACAGAACGCCTCTGGCATCACCGTTCCAAAGCCTCCCAAACCTCCTGACAAGCCACTGATGCCTTACATGCGGTACAGCCGGAAGGTAAGCAGGAAGGTAAGACACCCATCCACGGTGTCTGCTTTTACTGCTTGTCCTCCCATCCCCTGAAACAATGCAGGGGTTTGAGGGTGGGGAACAGCCAAGCCATGACACCTTCACCACCAACTCAGCCACACAGTGGAGAGGTCTCTCTGTTATCCTGTTGGCTGACAGATACAGCCTCCTGTGTTCGTCAACCATAAAGAGAAATTACATCATCTCATCTGTTTTCCTTCTCCATGCACAAGATACTCCTGCTATCATTTCCACCTTATGTGCTCTTTTCTTTGCTTCTTTTATGGTTTCATAGCTACATTTTAAAATGTAGAATACTTATGGGTGTGATATGTATTTTCTATATCTCTTAATGGTTATTATGCGAGCTGACATAATCGAATATGTCACTCACTCACCAATCAAGAGCATATGCCGACAGTCCACAAATTCCCTGTGTAATGCAGCCTCGTAGAATAGACTACTTCACATTGATAGTGCATGCAGCGTCTGCTAGGTAGGTATATATGGTCACTGCGCCATTATGGCTGAAAAAAGGGCGAGCAACCGTAAAGAAAAATGGAGAACACCATCCTCACCATCAACAAACATTGTTAGATTTAGTTGCAAGATACTGATCCTCCTCAAGTAAATGGAGTTGGATTGGCTTTGAAAAGGTGGATGATGCTCAACAGATTTGTTGCCATTAAATACAGCTCGGCAACTAACTTGTTTCTCCAAACAAACCAACAACTAAACCACTTATGACACAAGAGAAATATTTTCACCAATTACTTTATTAAAGACATGGTGCCGGTTCAAATGATCGAGATAGAGGGCTTCAAATTGTGAATGCTTGAAATTTAATTCCTATTAACAGGAGCAAGATAACAAGAACAAACTATTACAATATAAGAATTAATAAATGCATTGTGTGAAGGATGTAACATATCGTGCAACGTCATTGACAAAATTCCAAGATTTTTTTAAAATCACGTACCCCTAAGAATATTGCAAAAAGGTATTAAGGTTCATATTTATTCTCTGAAAAGGTATTTCATGTGAAGGCCTGCGGAGTTTATTGCTACGCATGCATGGAAAACAGAATAGTCAAAAACGAGTTAATTTGGGACACATCTTCATGACTTTAAAATTAACTAAAATGGTTGATGGGATAAGTCGCTTTTTTACTGTTCCTTCGAAACACTGAATAAATCTATTATGATTTAATTCAATTAAAATGATGTTCATTAAAAAAGCACTTATTTACTTTCCATTCATCCAGCCAATTATGTTTACACATCAGAATTCTAAACTTGGTGTCAATGATAGTATAAAAAAACAAAACAATACTCTATAGTATAGAGGGTTAGGGTGGTATAGAGTCGATACCATTATAAAACTTGCAACTTACTCACGGGCCCTATACAGAAAAGGTGTCTTGAAAAGTTCATTATACACTGGTTTTTGTTCTTTCTTTTTTTCTTAATATCAGTACAGAGATCTCTCATGATAAATAGTACAATAAACAGTCAACTCAAACAAAAGCAACTCAGATGCATAAATAGCAAGTGGAATGAGAATATTCCATTGGATTTAATACAACTGTTCCTTAACGTTGAGCTGTTTTATTTCATAGTATAATAATTTTATTCAACCATTTTTTCATCTTGTGCATTTCTCCATCTTTTGACTTTTACGCTGCCTTGCAGTAGTCATACTTGTCATTAGCTGCATTCGCTCTGTAATAACTACATGTTTGTAATTGGTGGTCAAGGTATGGGACCAAGTGAAGGCGTCTAACCCAGACTTGAAACTGTGGGAGATTGGAAAGATTATTGGTGGGATGTGGAGGGACCTGACGGATGAGGAGAAACAGGACTACCTGAATGAGTATGAAGCTGAGAAGGTGAGCTTAAAAATAAATGTGTAGATCTTCAGAGTCTTCATTATTAAAATGCTGTTTTTTTGTCCAGAGTATTGTATACACTTGAGAAATAAAAAAAGACCTTAGGGTGGCCACCCGGCTGATGGTGCACCCCCCTGGAGCTTGATGCCCTAACCAACCTGTACTCTGCGTATAGAGGCATTATAAATTATGGAGAGCATAATTTATAATGCTATAAATTATGCTCTCCATAATTTATAGCATTAATTATTATTAAGCTAGTTCGCTTATCTCGGCTCTGGTTTGTGTTTGGTCACAAAAACAGTCTGGACAAACTGTGAGGAAGAGAACAGGCACTTTATTTTTAATAGCCAGAGTAAATACACAGCCTTAAATCTGCGTGGTTCCAAGTGACAAACAAAAAAACAACAACACTTCTAACCGAGTGGAGGTTCTCCAGCACTCACTCATCATTCAGCTGTGGCTACAAACGTAACAACAACTACAACTCCCATAATCCCCCATGTCACAGGTAAACAATACCCTTAAGGCAACCTTCTTAAAGGGCCAGGCCCGTCTTTATTCATCAAGTTGAGTGTACAACCTGCTCCACGCTTAGTAAACGGAATGTATGTATTTATCCATGGCACTTTTTTCCCTCGTGATACTAGGGGGAGCACTTTTAAGGTGAATTTATAGATCTTCGGTGATGCTACTATGGCAAAACATTGCATGCAGTTTGTCTGTTTTTGACTTTTATTTTCTTCTTTGAAACCAAAAACTTCAGAATTTGAGCTTTTTTTTCAACAGAAGTTCAGTTCAGTCAGATTTATCTTGTTCTCACCTGTGTCGGAGTGGCTTTTTTTCCCCTCATATGGACACCTTTTCTCCGGTTTCTCTGTCTCTTGCTCGCCCTGCTGTTTAAATTTTGCACCTCAGAGTCAAGTGGTCTAACACCGCTCTCTTATTAAGTGAGGCAGAGAAGTTCAGGCACCGGCCTTGCTGCAGCTTACGGTATGAATTAGACTGTAGCAAAATCGTTATAGTTCATATATGAGATTGCATAGAAGTCTGTATCAAGATTGCAATCTTTTTACGATGAATCAGAACTTTTTTTTTTTCTTTTTTTTAACGAAAAAATCGCAAACTGAGGTAGCTTCTTCAAATATACCCTGATTAATCATGGAGAATTGTAGAGGTAGCGACAATAAAATTGCCTGTTTATTTATGAGCATAAATCCCACTAATAGAGGGGCACATTGGACGCCTTACCGATCGGAGCCGGTAGGCCTAGTCAGATGAAATCGGCCAAGCAGCCTCACTTAAGGCCAATTGGGTGCCGGAAAAGACAAAGCTCCTAACTTGTAAGACCAGTGAGAGCAAAATAAGCTGCGGAGGAACCAAAAACATTGGGCTAAACAAACTTAATTACACACATCAAATGTAATCATCCCCAAGGAATATGGCGAGTTAAGAATCTAAAGTTAGCATAGCGCCTAAAGCTAGCAGGAGCTCAGAGCCAGCCACAAGCCCTGACGTCCCTGAACAAAGCCAACATATAAGGAACTGTACAAAGTGTTATTTTCACTTCATACAATTAGTGAAAGATAAACACGCCGGGGAGGACAGAGGGTACAATAATTGCAACAGGTCCGAATACATTACATATGGCCTGGTCAAAAATCGATGATCAGCAAGAAAATTTGCAAATTACAAACTATCTAATGTTGTTTTGTCAATTCATTAATAGCCCTCATTTAGGGTATGTTTTCTGACAAGCAGAGTCTAATGTTTGTGTAACAGCAGAACATGCTTTATTCAGAAATGATCCCCAATCACAAGCTCTTTCTTGATTGAATGTTGATGTTGCTCATCTGGCATTAAATATTTGCCAACTTGGTGCCCTTATTTTGGAGTTAGGGGAAAAAAAGTTAAAGTTATTTAATATTTTTTGATAAAAAAACAAGTTGAGCATTGACATGTAATGCCTGCGACCGGTAGGGAAGGGAACCAAGAACAAAGAAAAATAAGAAGCTCTGTTTGTAACTCACCATTAGCAAAGTTTCTCGACAAACAGTGCTGCTATTGATGTAAATTAATGAGTCCAAATGGTATATATAATACGGTTGCAATGCCATCAAACAACTGAAAATCCTTTAAGGCATGCTCTGTGCTTGACTTTTGTCCAACCAATTCATTATTGTTAGAGGAGGGAAATAACTAAGGGTTTAACAAACCATCAATCTGGATCGAGCCATTGATTGATTGAACAACCATCCAGTTAAATAGTTGGCAAGCCGAAACATCAATCTACATTGTCTTTTTTAGATTTGCCCAGCTGCGAGTCAATCTGAACTTCCAAAACAATGCGAATGGCAGGCAGTCAAGATACGGGATGACGACATTCACTGTCCTTTTGAGATCAAATCAAATGTGTGGAAATATTTTGGATATCCAAAATATCAAAGCTTACAAGGTTTAGTGGATAGATATGATACAGCAAGATGTACTCTATTTTCACTATATTTGCACTATAGGTCAAGTAATGATTTTGGTTATTTTTGAGTTCTAAAAAAAATTGATTAATGGTAAAACAGATATTGTCCATTAGACTAAATACGAGTGGCAGGAAACTATTTTGTTGGAGTTTTATCCTGTAGGATATAGAGTATAATTCCTCTGAGCACAGAACTTTATAAATTTATGGTGATGAACAACAAATGTGCATTATTATGTTCTCATGGTAATCAGGGGCCCTTAATGTTAAAAGATAAAAGAACATGGCACTTTACAATGAAACACAGGCCTTTGTTCTTTCTGTTAAAAAGATTGTATTTTTTTCTTTTCTTTTTAGATGATATGTAACTGTAGAAACAGAAAGGTACTCATATGTTGCTGATCTACTTATTTGTTCCCTTCAGATTGAGTATAATGACTCTTTGAAGGCATACCACAACTCGCCAGCATACCTCGCCTATGTCAATGCTAAAAACCGGGCTGAGGCTGCAATGGAGGAGGAGAGCAGACAAAGGCAAAGTCGTATGGATAAAGGAGAGCCATACATGAGCATTCAGCCTGCTGAAGATCCCGACGGTAAAATGAGCCTTAATTAATCCCAAAGAGAAATTATGTTTTTCGATAAAGCAGTCTTGGATTGAATGTATTTTTAATGTTGCATCTGGAGTCCATGAAATGATTTGAAGGTGGATTTGAAATGCGATCCGTTAAGCAGCCAAAAATAAGTTAGGTGTCCTGTATTTTGTGCATTAGACTACGATGACGGTTTTTCAGTGAAGCACACAGCAGCTGCTCGTTTCCAGAGGAACCATCGACTCATTAGTGACATCCTCAGTGAGATTGTGGTGCCTGATGTCCGCTCCGTGGTCACCACAGGCCGCATGCAGGTCCTCAAGAGGCAGGTCCAGTCACTGATGGTGCACCAGGTAAGCAGAACTTACACCTTCTGTGTCTTGGCACATGTGAGGCGAGAGGAGGTCAGGGGCAGCAACATATTGGAGAATATTGTCTTTTGCCCATGTTACACTACCGTAAGTTGTGAATGACCTTTAGAGATGTGCACTCATTGTTTTACGCTTGGTTGTTTCAGAGGAAGCTGGAGGCAGAACTTCTGCAGATTGAAGATCGTCATCAAGATAAGAAGCGACGCTTCTTGGAGACAACCGATTCGTTCAACACTGAGCTTAAGCGGGTACAGCAATACTTTATTTGCTTCGCAACATAAGGGAAAAGATGACCTTGAATTTTAAACTGTTAATGACCTGGCATAAAAGCAATATGATTTCCGTATAGTCATGAAACAACAAAGAGTTGATGGATATAAACAACTATAATTTTTTCCAAAATATTGTTACTTTGTGTCACTGTAGCAAAAAGATTCAACAGCAATCAAAAACTTTGTTGTGGAACTCGTTTAAAGAGACAAAGGAAAGGAAAATTAAGTGTAATGCCAAATCATCATTATCATTTACGAGTAAAACTCCTTATACAGTTCAACAAACTTTGTCAACAAAGCCAGATAGATACACGACATGCAGAGTATTCAATTGCCGTCATCTCAAAGTGGCTTGCCAAAGACTTTTTTTACCACAAGCTGAGTTTATTGTCCAGAAAAATGTATTAGCCTAACAATTAAGGAAATGTATAAAGATAAGGTCTGCAAAATTAATCAAATATTAATTGTTAACACAATTATTGCTTATGATCATTGACGTGATAGTTAGATTGACATTTAAAAAACAAAGGACAACAAGCACTGCATAAACCTGTGCCTGGCCAATCTTCACAGTTCTATATACACATGTATGATGTTTAACAAAGGAGCTTTCATTTATATGTATATATTTACGTCCCACGGTTCATCGTTATTTGACTTTTCAATCATCTATTGTCTCCGAGGTCATTTTTAAACAATGTTTCGTTGAAGACATTGTTTATCTTTTGTCTCCAGCTGTGCAGTCAGAAGGTTGAGGTGGACATGGAAAAGCTAGCAGCAGAGATGGCTGCAGCGGAAGAGACAGCAAGGCGCCGGGCAGAGGAGAGAGAGCGTGAGGCGGCTGAGCAGGCAGAGAGAGCTGCTCAGCAACAGCAGGAAGCAACTGGGAACAAAGGTGCAGAGCCCAGTGGTGCAAATGTTAACACAAACTCAGGGACCAAAGAGGATGACACGGCCACCACTATGGAGACAGGTACACATGGTACTTTTCGTAATTTGCACGAAAGGATTAGTTAACATTAAAAGGAGAGTTATTATATTATCATCAACCAGAACTGAGGTGAATGGGGATGGTAAGAGAAGCAGGGAGAGGAGGGGCACAGACATGCAAAGCAACAATGATGATATCAGCTATAATATCAGGGTCCAAAAAACACCCCTTTCCCCAGCAACACTCCCCATTTCATCCCAGGATAATAATACAAATACAATATTAGTGTAATTGCATTTAGTAATTACCTCTGGGAAAATACTATAACACTATTGTTATAATAATAATGATAATGGTGATGCCATCAGGCAGCATAACTTGGAGATAGTTGAAGTCAGCCGTAATTATAAACTGAAGTTTTAAGACTAGTCTTAAATGTAGAGAGGGTTTCTGCGCCCCTAACTTTGGAAGATGGTTCCATAGGAGAAGAGCCTGATAGCTGAAGGCTCTAGTTTCCATTCTACTGTTGGACTCTCTGGAGACTATAAGTAACCCTGCATCCTGAAAGCTGATTGCTCTGGTTGGAAAATATATAACTATCAGCCGTTCAGTTATGTTGGTGCCTGACCATTAATAGCGTTGTACACAAATATGTTTTTTTTTTCCTATTCCATGTACTTATTGGGGAATAAGGCAAGCAACTTTTGAATTTTTTTACTCATGGTCTTATATCAAAAGAGCGAAATTGTCCAATGTTTAAATAAAATGTTATATATATTAAATACTCTAACGTTACGTTCAGCACAATTCATTATACCTTATTCCTCTGTATGACAGTAAAAAAAAAAAACACCATTAAAATGGAAAAAAAAGAAATGAACAAACCATATCCTATACTTTCAGATTTCTTTTTAAAAAGAGGAGGTAATTATTGTCTAGGATCAAAGCAGATCACTGTTTTACACAGTCTGGCTTCTGTCTCACCGTGCTTGGCTGTGGACACAGGTCTCACAAGAGGATGTTGGGCGCCTCAAGCCACCCTCGTGCAGCTGATGCTTCCTAAATTGACAAGTCCCAATCCCAGAAGTTTAACTGACTCTGTGGTATACTGTGATGACTAACTGTTCCTTTATATATTTTTTTAAGCAGTGTATACTTGATTTAATACATGTATACTGTGTAAGAAGGGATTTCATAATGTGGCTTAAGCATTTTCATGATAGTTCAAACCCTTTGTTTTCCTTAATGGAGTAATGGAGCATCAGGTAGCAAGCAATTAACATCTCCATGGATAGTCACATGACTTTCTTGTGCATGAATGCCTACACAGCGTAACAGTTTTGTCCACCACACTTTTTTGTCATTACTATGTCTTAAAGAGGAGCCTGTTCTGCTCACACACTTCTGGGATGCATATTTGCTCCTCCCGTGTCCATGATAGTCCTTCAAACTAAACTCCATTCACATAGCTGCACATCTGCTTTAAAAGACTAAAATAAATACTAAATGTTTATTGTGGGACTGATATCTTTTTCCCCTGTGCCCCAGAGCTCCAAAAACCTTCATTACCCACAATCGAACTCTACTCCTCATGGTATGGATTATGCTAGTAGTGATTAATGTAACCACAAGAATTTAGCTGAGGTTAGGAGAAGGTAACTGGTCTGGTTAGCTCATATCCCCATCTTCACACCGATTTTATACCACCAGCAAATGGTACGCAATGGGTTAAACTTTTTTCTATGTGCATTTGTAACGGTTACGGTCTATACACATTTCCACAAGCACTGATTGTAAGGATTCAATTACATTTCACTCATGCTTTCTAAGGGACATACAGGTGCACTACCCATTTCTTCGCTGAGAGCGAGAAATGGGTAGAGAAATGAGTAACCATTACATGCTTGATTTTGGACTTGGGGACCTATTGAGATTGTTGAAGAAATATCTTAATATGTCAGGGATTCTATATATTCTTTAAGGGATTTTCAAATATTCTCCAACTTTCACTTGATAAACACATCTGTCCTGCTCCCTCATTCCTTCCACAGATGAGTCTGGGCCTACAGAGCCTCCGTCAGACCCCCAGCCTGCCCCGACTCGTCCATCTGACCCCCCCTCCTCTGCTTCTGATAAAGCAGGGCCTCCTTCTGAGCCTCCCAGGGAGAGCAGCACTTCTGGCAGCAGTGATGACAGCAGTAACAGCAGCATGCTTGCGTCCTCCTCAGATGTCGCTGTAGGAGCAATGGCCCCTGACACTCTGACAGCCCAAGAAGTCACTTCGATTGTGACTAATCCTAGTGTGGCTGTGGCAACTCCGCCTCCTCTTGCCTCAGAAGATGCAGGCCCTCTTTCACCACCACTACTGCCACCCAGCCAGAGCAGCCAACAGTATGATATGTAGGTAGTTAGAAACATAGTTGCAGCTGCTGTTCTCCTACTGCAGGTTTAGAGGATGTAGTACTCAATGTTAGTCATAAAAGATGGTATGTGTTCATGACACAGGAATTAGGATGTGTACGATTCCTTCAAATGTACTTTCCTCATATGCTTTGAAGTGAGTGATTGAACTGATTTGACTCTTGGATAATCACTTTTTTTAGATTTAAATATCACCAAATTCACATGGCCCTGCTTCAATGATCCTCAGACATATTTCCAGTTCATTTGTCAACATTAGCAACATGAGCTTTTGAACTTTGTCCGCATTAGATGTCCAAATATATGAGCAAATCTCATTCCCGAGATGAAGTTTCGCATATCTTCTGTTGTATGACTGTCAACTTTCATCAATCATTTGAAAACTATATCTAGGTTTATATTTGTCATCAACCATGACTTAAGTAAAAATAAGTCCTGTATCGTTATTGTTATAAAGTCACAAAATACATAGGATAACCAAAAAGAATGTGTCTGGGTTCATAACAGTATCCAAAGATACAGGCCTGGCAGATGTTTGCATACTCTTGAGATTTGCCCATCCTCATTTATACATCCTTTTGACAGCCAGCTTTATGACATCGGAAGGATCTCATTCCTGTCAAATTCCTTTCCCAAGTTGAAGGTTTTCAACTCCTACACAAAAAGCGCACATGTTGTGCCTACTTGTTGCTTTGCGTTGACGTATGTTTTCATGAAGCGCAGAAACTTGTCATCATCGCATTTGCGCAAGTTTGAAATCTTGACTATAGTTTGGCTGAAAATATGTTAAAATTATCGGATTATCTAAATAATAGATTCTTTTTGGTAATCAACTCGGTCACATCACCTAACAAAACTGTATTTCTACACGCCACTGTTTGAAGGATGCTCATTCACCAGCTTGGACATTGTTGCTGTTTGAAGCAGTACGCCATCAGATTGTCTTGGGTTGCTTTCAGCCCCGAAAACTTCATGTTTAGTTTTTTCCATTGTTAACATGTCATCCAGTTAGATTTGGTTACACATTGTAATTTCACAAATGCACTAATAAACATCTTCTAATGACATCCCTACATCCTGCAGTCCTCTCCGCTCTCAGCCACTTCCTGTTGTCCAGAAACCATCCAAGAGTGATCACACAGTAAATCAAGCGATTAGTGGTTATTTTATTAATTATATTATCTTTTGGAGGGGCGGCGTGGTTAGTGCTGCTGCCTCACAGCAAGAAAGTACCAGGTACGAATCCACCTCTTCCGGCCTTTCTGTGCGGAGCCTGCATGGGTTCCCACAGTCCAAAAACTTGCAATATAGGTGAATTGGTAACACTACTAAGTTGCCCATAGGAGTGAGTTTGAGTGTGAATGGTTGTATGACTGTGTCGGCTTTGCGATGAACTGGCGACTCGTCCTGGCTGTACCCCGCCTCTCGCCCGGTGTCAGCTGGGATAGGCTCCAGCCCCCCACGACCCTGAACAGGATAAGTGGTTGATAATGATTAAATATTATTATTTGGACTCTGATTGTTTTATCTGGACTTCAGTTGATTACTCCTGTCATCTAAACACGGCAGTAGTACCCTAGTGGCTTATGTATCACACTGGTGTTATCTAAACCTTTAGATCAGCCTTTAATATTTCCCACAGCACCTGACCATGTGTGACAGCCAGCTCTTCAATCCCAATTTAGAAACTTAGACTTTCATAGTTGAAAGTTGTGAGACTTTTATGCCCTACTACTGTTTTTAGATGTTCATTTTGAAGCTTTTAGAATAATATAATCAAAATCGACTCATACCACACCAGTTCTCTTGAATCTGACGCATTTCTAAAAGATTTCAGTTTCCACACTTCTTGTGAACTATATCCAGTTCACAATATATGGGGTTGGTATGGATGGAGAGGCATTTTAATTATTTGTGCACTCTCATTCTGCATGCTAAATACTTATTGGTCAAAAAAATTCCCAGGATGTGTAGGCTAACGTTTCATATGTAGAAAAAAACTATATGAGAACCAGAAACGTGACGGTCCATTTATCCAAACTTAACCTGACTTCTTTTTGGTTTTAAACAACTGTTTTCTTACTTGAACTTGACCGTTTTTAGTAAAAGGCTTGTATGTTTTTTTTGCTTTTGTACTGTCGGAACTGACCCAAATAAAAAAAAAAAGATTTTCACCCGTTTACATTTTGCCATTGTCAGGTTTTTTTTTTTGTTGCCATGGAAATGTTATCTACAGCAAATGTTTTTAATGGATGAAGTGCTTCCAACCCCATGACTAGGAAAGTAGAGCTGCATGAATTAGAACAGCTATTTATAAACAGAATAAGATGAACATTGAGGCCCAATCTGAAATATTCTGGGCCCCAACAAAACCGTTATATGTAAGACGTTTTGCAAATACTACCAAAAGCTAAATAAGGCAATATTTATTAGTTTTAAAAATTTGTAATTTTAAGCATAAAAGCCAACTGTCAGTAACACTAGATGAGTGTTATTTGAACAGTTAGAGGTATATTTCAATTAAATTTACAGCTAACAGTGAAGGAACTACACACAGTGTGATTAGCCTCCCCAATACACTTAGCTCAAGTAACTTGACAAAACCAACAAATAAGCTAACATTTGACCCCATGACATTATAAATGGTCAACCAAACAATTAATCTAACTGCAAAGCAGACAATGCAACAGCAAAGCAGCAGCATTTCTAATCAGGATAAGGAAGACAGGCAGGCGGCACCTACAGGGAAACCAGAACAAAGGTTAACATTAGAATCTAGTCATACAGTGCCTTACATTTATTTAACATTTCCCTTCATACCATTGATCTATGTTATATGACAGCAACCTTATGTCATAATTCAACCCTGCTCCTAACCTTCCCCTGATCAAGGCACATTCATTACCAGAGGAATTTCTTGATGATATTATGATTCGCACTTACTGCACAGGCCTAAAAGTAACGTGAACATAAGGCACATTTACCTGGGCATTTATTGCCCCTATTCTTCTATTCTCTGCTGCTTGGGGTAGGTAATACAGGGTTGGATGCTGCCCAGCGTTGGCACGGGTGGTTCTCCTCGAGGGTAACTCGCTGTTATCTGTTGGAACAACAGCATTTCCAGCTGGGGGACTTTGATCCTGGCATGTACATGACGGGAATGTGATCTGGTAGTCTTGATGGGCAGGGGGCTCCAGTTTGTTGACTTGGTGCTGAAGTAGGGGCAGGGGCAAGCATGAACCATTCACTATCCAGCAAAGACTCATCCATTGGAAGAGGGGCTACCCCCTGGTGAGGAGGCTCACTAGGGGGGCAATCAAACACATGATTCAAGTTACCTTTCATTAGTGTAATTTTCCCTCTGCCTTTCACCTATTCCTGAGGAGAAATTCTGTGAGAAACACCTGGGGAGCTGGGGTTCAAGGATCTTGTTGTGTACTGGCTGGGCTCACACCCTGGTCTCCCAGTCATCAGCTGTCTGTGGAAGTCAGACAGTTTGACGGGTCTTTTGTGGAGCTCAAAGTTACTTTGTAGAAGAAGGGCTAAACCTCCTATTTTGTCAAACAAGGATATTGGGATATGAAATCACATGGAATTTGACAGTTATATCGTAGGACCCGACCAATGATTCTCAATCAAGAGCTTTAAAAACACCCTTATCCTATTCAACAACCTGTGACCTTTAATGTAATGGGTTTGTTTCTCAAAAAGAACTGGCAAATAACTGAATTGGCTTTATTGATATTGTTAGAGGAAACATGCAGGGAGTTATGGATAAATTAATTTGGAGATGCCATCTGCTTCTGATAAAATAACTACCAATAATAGTGAAATCTCCTCTAATAATGTTTTTAAATATTGTTACTTCTAAATACCTAACTTCAGATTCAACTCTAATTGAATCAATTGTATAGTTAGTACTTGTATGAATGCAGATGGATTCACTTTTTTCCCCTCATAAGGTATGGTCCTGAAGCGCTCGAGAAAAAAATGAAAATTGTGTTGAGAGTTTTACCCACCATTGACTTATCACTTAAGAAAATTGATGTATCATCAGCGTACTGACTTTATTGCATTGAAAATTGAAAGAAAATTGAATGAAATTAACATTAAGTGATAGCCTAAATAAATAACAAAAGAAAAATAACAAAAAAATAACAAACAAAAAAGGGTCAGTGTTCTAAGCAGTTAACACAGATATATTATTATAAACAGCTAAAGCTTGTTTTGTTTTCACATATTTCAGTGATTTTTTGAAGATTATTTAACTAATTTGTGAAAGTTATAACTAGTGTATGAGCATTCCTGAAATGGCATCTTTGAATGAATTGTTTTGCCAAATTAATTAAGCTTTTTTGGTCCTGATTACTCATTGGATTTGTTAGGAATTTTTTAGGAAGATAGAAGCACAATCTCCGAACTGAGTAATGATCAGGTGATCTCCTAGCACATTTAAAGGCTCAGTTACCTAACAAGTTTGTCATGAAAATCTTTAGCATTTCTGCATGTAAGATGAATAATAACGGGGAATAGGGGCTGAACTGTCGACTGCCTCGTTTGATGTTAAATCTTTTGGATGTTCCATGAGAAAGAGATACTGAAATGTTAATAGCATTATACATCATGTTAATTATCCTGATACGTTTGAACCAAAGTTTGCATTATAAATGGTTGTTCAACAGAGTCAAAGGCTTGGTAAAAGTCTAAGAACAGGATTAAAGAAGAATAAGAATTGCACAGTAGGCTGTAGACGACGCCATGTTTGTTTGTGTTTTTGGAAGTTCTAGTCTTTGCTGACTTACAATAAAGTTGTATTGAAGAAACACCAGCATGCAGTAGTAATTCGTATAGCCAGCAGGTGGCGTTAATGTGCTATAACCTTGTATGTTATTCATTGATAAATCCCAAAGAAGAAGCAGATGAACGGACATAAGTCGATATATATATATATCGGTAAGGCTCATTTTCTTTATCGAAGACTAAAAAAAGAAAATCGGGATGCTGTATCATATTTCATCTATGCTGTATTTGTGTTTTTCAAAATGTTTATAATTGCACTTTTGAAAGGGCTCGTGAGCAGTTACACAGGAAGTACCCACTCGCCTGTATGGCCACAGAGCTAACAGCTAACATCCGTTTGGTGGAGTGTGACTCGGGACAATGTGTGCGGTTTAAAGGCTGGTAGAAGCTTCTTACGCTAATAATGTTTTGAAACTTGTCGATAAAAAGAGGCTATAATATCTCCCTGTAAGTGGAAACCTAGCCATGGAGAACGGTCTGTTATTATTGTTATTTATACTCAGTGACTCGCTTAAAGGGAAGTAAATACGCTGATTTAATATAAATATATTCGGTAAGTAAACACAATGCCTAAAATTGTGTTTATTCATTTAAATTAAATCTTAAGGTATAGTGCGTCTCTCAGTTTTGTGTGGGAGATTTTTTCTGTTGGCTATAAGGATTAGAGTATAATGACTTATATTTTTGGTTTGCATTGTTGACATTTTGCACATTGGAAAAGGAAATCGACACAATAGATATATTATATATATAATATTGATTAGTTGCAGGTTGTGTTTTGTAATGCTGTTAAAACACTGCTCCACAAAGTCAGAAGTGCAGGCTGAGGTTTATCCCTCCAAGTGGAATCGTTTAAGTCATTTAACTAACCCTGAGATGGGGAAACTGAAGAGTGTTTGGTTGCAGAACAGCTGATCTCGGTTGTTTCAATCATCTCTGAGTTTATTAACTTTGAGCCAAATTTGACGGTCAAAAGACAAGATTGGGGGTTAGATTCTGTGATTTACCATGGCATCTCGTGAAATGCTATCCTTATCCTACTTTCAATACGCTTCTAATTAGAATAAAAGAATTATGGCTAAATCAGCGACAAAGAGAGAACTGGTATGGCAAAAAAATTCATAGTAGAGGGAAGGCATACATCTTTTTTCCACACATTCTTTAAATAATTTATTTGAAAAGGTGGTGGAATTATATTAAGCAGTTGAATTATTATTCTATATTTTTTATAGCAATAAGCATACATTAAAACAACTGCAAATAGAATACAAGCACATAGTTGATATTCGGTAGACCCAGAATTTACTGGAGGAATTATATATTTCAATTGGTCTTTGAATGCCTTGAGAGAGACTCTGCCGAAGACGTGGATACTGACTACCGAAGAATATCCTGCCTGGCCAGCAGAGTAGTCAATAGAGGATGGACGGCTGTCTTCATGATTATACTTTGGTGTACACACTTAAGTGTCAATCACATTTGACTTATCAGACAGAGTCAATATAATCAAGGGTTTAATTCCTGCTGGGAATTAAAGCCATAACGTTCAACACGCATTCTCCAAACTCTTTCACGTCTTCCACAGGAGTCACCTGCTCTCATCTGTGAAGTGAACGTTCCCATCCTGGTGTCCTCTGGTGAACATCAATCTAGCTGCATGGTGCTGGTCTATGACTACATGTCCCACAAGAGGACATCAGGCCCTCATGCCATATTCATCGAGTCTGGTTCAGACAGTTTGGTCAAAAACATTTTGCCAGTAACTGCTTGAGGTAATTTTTTAGGGATTTTTCAGTGCTCGTCTTGTTATTCTACGCACTGAGGAGCATATACCGTCCAGCTGCTGGGTTGTTGTCCTACGGAACCTCTCCAGCTGTCCTAGTGTAAAGGCCCATCTCCTGGTACCTCCTCCATGTTCCTGAGACTGTGCTGGGAGACACCGCAAACCTAATTGCAACAACACTAATCGAAGTTCAATCAGGGAAGCGCTGGACTACCAGCTCCAGCCTGAATGGGCTGCAGGTACCAGATCATCATACAAATTGCAAAGCTAAAGAAAAATCAGTCAGGAACGATGAGGAGACATCCTTCTTGATGTCTCCTCATTATTAAAAACCAGAACCATCTGGGGGTTTGTCCTGCATTTGCCTCTCCATTGCAGCTGCTGTTGATTTAATTTGTACCAAAGCAGGTGAAATTGCTTCGCCATCATTTGTGCTTTCAAATGAAATGCTTGGTAATAATAGTAATAACTTAGATTTATAAAGCGCCTTTCATGAGACCCAAGGACGCTTTACATAGGACACAAATAAGACAACAAAAAAAAAGGGCATGTTTGTGAGATGGCAGAATTAGGTGATGTTGTAGGCCGTGGTAAACAGGTGGTGTTTGAGGAGATATTTTAACATGTCCAGGGATGTAGCGCTTTGGATGTTGGCAGGGAGAGCATTCCAGAGGGGGGCCGCTGTGGGACTGAAGGCTTGGTCACCGAAGGTCCGGATTCTGGTTTGATGAATGGAGAGAATCCAGTATTCCTGAGGTTTAACTTACTTTGTGTTATACTGTGATGATTACGTGTCCCATTACTTCTTTTAAGCAGTGTACAAATGAACAGATTGTCATTCAAATTGTTCATTCGTTTCCTGTCCGTTCCTTTAGAACCTTTATTGTCTACATTTAAGACAATAAACAAATGGTCATCTAAATGTATATACGAAAATCCTACATAGTGCTCTTAGAGGCAGATACAATGAGAAGAATTAAGTTCTCCAACATTGTAACATGGAGCACCTCTTAATGCTGACGATCGAAGGAACTATTACAAAGAAAACAATATCACACAGATATCAGAGATATTTAACGGAGAATCAGCATCACTATAGTTTGGATATCAAAGGGAAAGGGGAATTGGAGATCAATACTGTCATTCCATTTGAAGACTGGTAACTAACAGGAAGAGAGAGGTACATTAAAAAAAAAAAAGATCCCTTCTAGAAATGATTTAAATGAAGATTAGAATTTCTAGGACTCTGCTTGTCACACACAATTTTGCCGGACTTCTGATAATTATTATTAATTTCTAACTAATGTCAAATGTACTGTAAAAGTTCGGGAGTGCATGTATTACCCTGTGCTGTGGATTATCTCTCTCCAGAAGAAAATGGATACACGGTTCACTCGAGGGAAATCCAACATCTTAGAGCGACCCCTGACCCGGCCAAAGACTGATGTGAGCCTAAGTGCTTTTGCCCTCCTGTTCTCAGAGATGGTCCAGTATTGTCAGAGTCGCGTGTACTCTGTTTCTGAGCTGCAGACACGCCTGGCAGACATGGGTCAGAGTGTTGGTGCCAGTATGCTAGATGTGCTAGTGCTGAGAGAGAAGAATGGGAAGAGGGAGACTAAAGTGCTCAATATGCTGCTTTTCATTAAGGTGAGTGAAATGTGAAATAACACGGATGGTTTTAGATTTCAGAAAATTTGTAACAGTTCCCTTTTCATCAGGTTAATGTTTGGAAGTCTTTGTTTGGGAAGGAGGCCGATAAGCTGGAACAAGCCAATGATGATGATAAGACTTACTACATCATAGAAAAGGAGCCTCTCATCAATGCGTACATCTCTGTGCCCAAAGAGAACAGCAGCTTGAACTGCGCTGCATTCACTGCAGGCATCGTGGAGGCCATCCTCACACACAGCGGCTTCCCTGCCAAGGTCACTTCCCACTGGCATAAAGGCACCACACTAATGATAAAGTTCAATGAGTCGGTCATATCCAGAGACAAGGCTTTGGATGGCAGATAAGGAGTAGACTAGTAAGGACTAGAGAAAATTGGAATTTTTGTTGGGTAATACTAATTAAATATGTATCATCCAGGTGTAGGCAAGAGTTTGTTCCAGACTGAGTTGTGTTGTGATTTCTTGTTGACCTTGTGGATGAATGACTGTACTACACTGAGCTACATCTAGAAAACATGCAACAAGCTGGTTTAGTCACATTGGTTTCAGTGGATCATGTTACTCCTGCTATACATTATGAAGCAACCCAAAACTGTGGTTTAAAATGACCTGTTTACATCACAAATCAAATAAGTTTGCCATATTGGATAAGAGTATCACTACGTTATACAATATGTTGTCTTCAATAGGACAACATAATACAAATTATAATGTCACCTTGATATTTCAGGCAAATCATGATAGGCATTTTATACTATTTTAAAAGGAATATTGAATAAATAATCTTAAAGTGAATAGATTATTCAGTCATTTTTTAATGGTTTTGCCTTAACTTGAGAGGAATTAATTATTAATGAATTAATTCAATAATTGATTGATTTATTTGAGTAAGGACTGGACTCATGAAATACTTCCTGCATTTTTTTTTTTTTTCTTGTATTCCATTTCAGCTCCTGCTGCACGTTTATAGATTTGCAATCAGGCTCAAGGCTAAACTATACTTATATTCTCTTACTTTCTTGATTTCATTACTTTTGCGTTAGTATAAACAGCCATAACATTAAAATATTTGCCCTTTCACTGTCAAAAAGCTCTGTGATCCAGTGTTTTGATACTGGACTAGCACAATATTCGCGATTTACGAACAAACAATGTGATTTGCAAAGTAAAAACATAAATGACAAACAAATATTTTCTGTTTCGCAAACAAAAAACTCGCTACAGACAACAGCAGCATGTCTTAGGAGTGCAAATGTACATTTACAAGTGCAATAAAATCTATCCTACAACTGCACAAAACGAAAAACCACATTTACTTTTGGGACAAACAAGTGACTCGCATGTTTTGTGTTTGCAAAACAGAAAATATTTGTTTGTCATTCATGTTTTTCCTTTGCAAATCACATTGTGTTTGTATGCGAATCACATTGTCTTGCTGGCGAATCAGTCTTTGCTCGCGATTTGTGTTTCGTTCACGCACTCGTGTTGCGTTTGTGTGCGGACTTTTCGCAGGAATTTAACTCCATAAATCATAAGCAGTAAATGCTAAACCTACCCAATTATAGCTAACAACTACTCGCCAGTGAGAGAGTGTGGCGCCGGCTCAGCCCTTGTCTTTCTTTAATGAAGGGCATATTTCCTGAAATTATAAAGTGTATCTACAACTCAGGCTACAGCCCTGAAAATATGCTTATTATTGTTATTGGTGTGTGCACGTTGAATAAAACTATTAACAAAATGCTTGATGTCATGTGAGTCTGAGTTGTTGGCACTGCAAGTAAGCTCGAACCTCGTGCCTGTGATCCTAATTAGCATAGGTAACCCCCCCCAACGCCCACAAAATGTCATTAGACTTCATGTCCATAGTCAACTCACATGTACAGAAACGCATTGCATTCACACAAAAAAAGATAAGAAAAATCAGATACCTTATCTCGGAATTACAAGATACGGATCCTCCAAGGTTTGATAAATGGAGAAAGTATTACGGTAATTATGAGCATTACTGTACAACCTTATGTAAGAGAGTGACGAATTAAAACAAAATCCATGTGAAATGGACCTTTTCAGCCAACTTGCCAATTAGACTATCATCCTTGGAAAAAAATTATAAAAAATCAGAGACCTTATCTCATAAATAACGGATACTCTCTAATTAAGAGAAAAGGATCTCATAATTACGGGACAAGGTATCTGATTTTTTTGGTGATATTTTTTAAATTTGTGAATGCAATGTGCTTCCGTATACATGAATGCCACAGCGATTGGGGATAGAAACAACTAAGCAAATGCCTGCCTGCTGCAGGAGGTGGACAGCAAACAGGCGGTCTCATTCAGTAGTGTCAGGAGCGGATATTAAACAAATCAAAAAAGATGCAGTTACAGTTAGTGCTATATCTGGAGGGAGATGCACAACCAAAGAAGTGAAAAAAATAAAATATGCACACTGATCCTTTCATTTTTTTTAAAGTATTGTGTTTTTTTTTTTTAAATCTTTTATTTATGAAGAGAAATTGTATACACCTGCATATATCTGCTCACATATTATATACAGTGTCAGCAGGGATTTATATATAAAACATGATACGAGAAAATTATACATAGAAAAATATATTGAGAAAAAATATATAAAATTCAGAGGTAATGAGTACAGATATAGAAAATTAATCAGATATTTTTTATGAAATATCTATGGTGTACCCACATATACATTGATATGGCCCACTGGACTAGGTTTGTTTGAATTACTCTATGAACTCAATGGTATTGGTACAGTTGACAACAGGGTTAGCTTTATATTGAATAATTATGAAAGTGGATCTTACAAGAATACAGATGTCCGTGCAATAATGTAAACCAGTTCTTAATAAAGTCTTTTTAGCAGCAGTAGAAGCTGCTAATAATAAATGTTTTCATGGCTTGTTTTAAAGATATTTTTGAGTTTTGACCAATAAGAAGAGGAGAGGACAACCTGGAAGAGATTAGTCAACAATAGCTCGAACTACATCACGTACTTTCAAAAGAAGTCAAGTTTGGAACAATACCAAAATATTTGTAAGTAATTACCTTGAAAGCCAGAACAGAGGTAGCACAAATAATTATGAACTATCCTTCATTTAAATCTTCGCTCTGGTGTACAGCTATACTTATGCCATGGAATACTCCTACACCGGTTACATCACACCATTGGACTCAATGCCAGCGCCCGAAACTGGTTTCAATCCTTCCTCACCAATAGAACAGAATACATTTCCCTTGGAAGTTCAAGGTCCCATACACCCACCGTCACCTGTGGGGTCCCCCAGGGATCCCTCCTCGGCCCCAATTTCTTCATACTGTAAATGCTCCCCCTTGGCCATGTCATCAGTCGATATGGACTCTCATTCCATTCCTACGCCGATGACACGCAAATCTACATAAAAACTGACACATGTTCCTCTGCAGCCTCTCCATCCTCATCGTCATCGCCATCTCCCCTGTCAACTCTCCGCGCTTGTCTGGAGGAGATAAAGGTGTGGATGAAAAATAACTTTCTCCAGTTGAACAGCTCAAAAAAAGCAGCAATTTTTACTGGCACCCCACATCAGACCCAGTCTTCCTCCATAACGAGTATTACCTTCTCTGGTCACGACATTCCCCTCTCTTCATCAGTCACCAAGCTTGGTGTAAGAGTTGACCCTCACCTCACTTTTGAATCCCACATCAAACACATCTGCAGGATCTCCTTTCACTATCTCAGAAATATTTCCAAACTCCGTTCTTCACTCACCTTAAGTGATGCTGAAAAGCTGGTCCACGCGTTTGTCTCCTCCAGACTGGATTACTGTAACGACCTTCATCACTCCTCATCGGGATCCCTGATAAAAGTCTTCAAAGACTTCAGTATGTTCAAAACAGTCTGAAGGATCCTGATGAGAGTCCGTAAACACAAACACATACCCCCCGTTCTTCATTCCCTTCATTGGCTTCCCATCTCCAGCAGGATTGAATATAAGATCTCCCTCCTCACTCACCATCATCACCACATCCCTCCGTTCTACCCACTCATACCGCCTCCTCCTTCCCCGGATTACTCTCAGCACCATGGATGATCGGGCCTTCTGTTCTGCTGCCCCTCGTCTGTGGAATGCCCTCCCTGACCATCTGAGGTTTCCACAGACGACTGAAACTTTTAAAAAAGGACTTAAAACTTTCCTTTTTAGCAGAACCTATAACTTTTATTTAAGATTGCTGCTTTTTGCTCATATTTTTATACAGTTATTTTATATTTTTTATTGATGCTTTGCCTGCTTTTACATTGTAGCACTTTGCGAGTTGATCCAAATGTAAGTGTGTTTAAAATAAAATGTATTATTATTATTATTAATATTACTTATTGTGATGAACAATTTGGTGAGCAAAATTTTTAGATGAAGATGGTAAATGGACTGTACTTAAATAGTTGTTTCTAGTCTGCTCGACCTCTCAAAGCATTTTATATTGTGAGACAGCATTCACCCATTCACACAAACATTCATTCAGTGATGATGCAGTAATGCAGGGAATCACATGATCATCAGGAGCAGTAATCATTCACACAGCAATGGAACAGCCATTGGGTGCAACTTTGAGTTCAGTATCTCGCTCAAGGACACTTCGACATGTAGCTGCAGGGATCAAACCAAAGTGGACAACCGCGTTACTACTGAGCCCCCCTCGCCCCAAGAGAAGATGGTATTCCAGACTGATGGCCAATTCCAGTTAAAAGACAATAATTAAAAAAAAAAATTGCCGTTCATTACTGGAAGTGGTTTCATGTTATACGATGATAACTTGCTATAGACCTTCAGATCCTGAAATGAACGAAGCCCCTGATCATTAAAAATATCACCTAAAACTTGTTGTTGTTGTTTACACCTTTGTGCGGGAAAAAAGGGTGTGGAACCAGACAAAAGTATGTTATTGTGCCAGGTGGGGGAGAGTGAATGACTATGACTTGCACTCAACAGATAAATGTCTTACTACACATTGCTAAAACCGACAATGTATTGCAAATTATAGATCCTATATCCTAATTATAAAGAATATAGTTTTCTAAGCAAACAAAGGGTCAGACCATGTTTTCAAGGCTTTTAACTTATGGTAGTACTTAAAAGTAGGAAAAGAGAGTCAATCAGGGGTTTTGGGGCGAGACAAAGAAGCAAATTGATTGTGGGGCGTTTACCATTACATATAAAATTTGTACGTGCATGTTTGTGCCAACATCCTTAAAATTATCATTAATTTTAATTATTGAAACTTTGCCATGAAGACCAAATTAAGAGAAGACCATTTATTAAGATCTCCCTCAATTTTCTTAAGAACTCATTTATAATTTTCTCTAACTAAATGAGGAGTTTCAGTTCTGATTCGAACACTAAAGTAAGAAAACCCCTGGTTTTGTCCAGAGATGGAGGGTAATCTAGGTTCAGGTTTAGACACATTTTACATTGTGGCTTGATTACTGATTAAGACCAATTTATTGGATATCCTGAAAAGGAACTGATGGGTATATAAACGGAAGGAGATTCTCTCATGTCTGTGCAATTGAGTTTCGTTTTCAATACTGAAAATATCTCAAACGTTGACATTTGTAGCTAAGTATACTTTCGTAGATATATACTCCCAATAGAAATGCTAACCTTAGTCAGGTGGTGGAGTCACATGCTAACAAGGAAGTTCCGATATGTTTTTTTTTTCTCACTTATGTAGCTCGACACCTTTATGTATGCAGGCAAAATAGATTGCAAGACTATTAAGGGAATGATTGTACCGCCTGCTCGAGCTCTGTGCAGATGATCTGCATCATCATCATCGTCGTCTGACAGTGAACCCATCACCATGGCATCTTCAAGTGATTCCTGCGCCGCAGGTTTGTATTTCTCCTCCACGGAGCCACGGAGACTTTGTCATTAATTATTATTCTCAGATGCGTATGTGGTGGAATGCAGAATTTGCATAGATTTGTATCCGCCATTATAGTAAATAAAAGGTTATTAGCGCAGATTCTAAATGCTAAGAGGAGTTTCTACCTTTTCAGCTTAAAAAAAATTAGAGTTATAAAACGAATAAATCATTCTTTTTCTTTGTATCAAGCACTGTGATTTAAGCAGGAGAATATAATGATACTCGTAATTAGACAGGTTCAGCTATGTATAAATAAAACCAGTACAATCAATTTCTTTTTTTTGCCTCAGTTTGAAAGATTTCATCAAACAGACCCCAAAAGTTAATTTGAGGCAAATGAGCTGGGATCACTTTATTTATTATGAGGTAGATCCATGTTAAAATCTTATCTTACATATCCTAATTATTTCAGATTTTATTATGCTAATTTATATATTATTTCAACTAATTACCGCTGTGAAAGTCAAGAGAACTATGCCATGTTTGAGAAAAATAATTGGTTAATGTTTTTTTTTTCCAATTATACTGTAGTACAATAAAGGAGTTAAACATACTATAAAATCTTTCCCATTTTATAATAATTTATAATAATAGTAATTTTATTACATAACATACCATTATGAAATTTGAAAATAATTAAACCGTATACAACAGAATTACTGTTCAAGTTCAATAGCAAATAATTGATCGGTTGTAAATGAAGGACTTGAAGTCCACGTTTACAGGATACAATTAATCAAAACAAATAGTTTTAAAATTAAAAGCTTTCAATGTGTTATTTTTTCACATTTTCATTACTCTCTTAAAGTGTGTCAGAGGTGTGACCGGTGTTGATGCCATCTGCGAAAGAGTGGGAGATCAGACGTGCAGTGGCGCTTGATCGGGACCTGGGTGCACGTGTGTCTTGAACGGTGGCTGCGTGGTGCCTGGTTGCGCTTCAGAGGGTTGTTGCGGCAGATGTAGTTCATCTGTAAATAAATACAGAACAATTAGGCTGTCTAAGAAGGCTTCATGAATCTGACGCAGGTTTTTCTTGGGAGTTTTTGTTAGAACAAATTTAAGAAAAAACTTTTAGTGGGACAATAAGTCATGACACCATAACCTCTTCTCCTTTGCTTTTGTTTCTTATATCTTGCTAATTCTTTGTTTCACTATTTAAAATCATGTTTGAGGTCCATAGTCCATCTCATTCTTTGGATTTGTTTTTGTTCCCTAGAGAAGGACCGGCTTCTCTCCTTTGCCACCTACGGGTCACGGGATCATGTGGAGGACCAAAATCCCTATCCTGCTTGTCTGGTTGGCTCCGAGACCAACCCGAAGTACGAAGCAGAGGAGGATGAGGAGGCTCTGAGGAGGAAGCTCAAGTATTTCTTTATGAGCCCCTGTGAAAAGTATCATGCCAAAGGACGGAAACCTTTCAAATTGGGTCTGCAGTTGCTCAAAATTATCATTGTGACTGTGCAGGTGCGTGCAACTTTATGCTTTGATGGGCTCATGATGGACACTGCTCTCCAAGAAGAGCTATTGTTCTTGTATTCTTCATAACTTAAGTCATTAGATTTGGAGGTGCACTGATCGATCGGCTGGCCAATTTATCGTTGACGGGAGGCTAGTTTGATGAAACCGGCATTCGGCCGAGCAGAGACACTTGAGGCTGGGTACACGCATGCGCTGTACACGCACACCAACAACAAGCTATCACGGTTCCAAACGTCTCACAAGTAAACCAGATAAAACACATAGCTCGTCATTTGTAACACCAGTATGGAAAAAATAAGCTGGGGAGGAACAACCTCGAAACAATTTGGCACAACTAACTTAATCGCACATTTGAAATATAATAACCCCGATAAACTAAGCTAATGTTAGCAGAGCAGCTAAAGCTGGCGGGGGCTCAGAGCCTTGAAGTCCCTGAATAAGGCCATCATATAACATATAATGGAATGAATGAGGCTTAGAAAGTTTTATTTTCACTTTGAAATGTCAAACGACGCATTAGTTTCAACAGGTCAGGATATATACACAAGAACAAAAAGGGTCACAACCCACAGAAAGGTCACAATCCAGGGTACTTCTAGTGCAGAAGCCCAGAAAAATCGGGGAGGGTTGCGTAAGGAAGGGCATCCAGTGTAAAACCTATGCCAAATCAATATGCGGAAGACAAACCTGAACCCAAAACTGGATCGGTCGGTGCTCAGGTTAACAAATACCACCAATGTTTATGGTCAGCCAGCTGGGCACCATCCTGTGGATGGAAAAAGATGATCCACTGTGGCGACCCCAAAGGGGAACTGCCAAAAGACAAAGAAGAATACACACTCAACACAAACCAGCCTTACTTCCTCTGTAATCCATCAAAATAAGAGCACTGAAATAAATATCTCATTGTGATTTTAAAACTTTTAAGAGAAAAAAAATCGGAATCGGTCGCTCAGAGAGTATAAAAAACGATGATTGATGATGGGCCAAAAATATTCCAATCAGTGCATTTCTAATTAGATGACATTGTGACTGTTGAAGCTGATTTCTTTGGATCTGACTCTGCCTCTCAGTTGGTGCTTTTTGGTCTGAGCAATCAAATGGTGGTGACATTTAAGGAGGAAAACACAGTTGCTTTCAAACACCTTTTCCTGAAGGGTTATCGGGACAACACTCCTCAGGCCGTTCACACGCAGAAGGAGCTCTACAGCCACATCCACTTTGCCACAGAGCAGGTATGCATGCAAAGACACATAGAAACACACCCACAAAGCACAACTAAAAACAACTCACTGCAAAAAATAAGACATATAGGTGTTTTTTTTCAAAAATGTAATACAAAATACTGCTTCCCTGACTACTGCCATCTGACAATTATTCAACAAGCATCTCTTATAAGTTGTAGAAACCTCTTTGCTGCTATCACTCTCATAACCACATTGACCCGGTGGCATTTGATGGTGTATGCTGCTAATGAATGTATAGCTGGACACCGACTACTTGAAGCATTCCTCAAGCATCTTTGCCTATTCCTTATGGCCAGCTGCTAGTGGCCATAAAGTATAATAACGCTTTGTTTTATCTGTTGCGATTGCCTTCTTCAAAACTAAGATTTTCTGCGGGATTTAAGTCAGGCAACTGTGATGGTTTCTCTACAATGGTCCAGAACTCATCTGAAACCAAGACCTGGTGGACTTAGAGGACTGATTAGGACCATTGTCCTTTTGGAATGTCCATTGATACACAAACTTCATCTTCCACATAGATGACGAAAAGGATTCTAGGATTAGCCGCTATTTGATTGAATCCATCGTACCCTCTGCTTGCAGCATATTTCCAGTGCTCGGAAATCAATGGAGCCGAATGAATACGCTTCATTCTTGCCCCATAAGATAGACCACGCTGATCCATAGTCCCCAAAAGTTACAGCCACAGAACAGCATCCCATAACGTATGTGTCTCATAGTGATGGTTCTGAGCCTGCTTGAGCAAATTTTCTTGGCCTTGTGGATTAACAGTGGTCAACGTCTGTGAGTTGGGGATCGAGCAAGTTTTATTTGGCCCTTAGCAGAAAAAATCAGTAGATTCTGCTGCTTAAGTGATAATTACACGCAAAGTAGTCTATGAAGGTTGTTAAACTATATCTAAATTACAAATAAACTAAACCAAATGCTTACTCATGCCACTATGTAAGACTTGTCTAAACCTGAACCTAAGTGACCTTCCAATCTCTGTACAATGCCAGGGGTTTACTTACTTGGGAAACTCATCACATAGTTAGAGATAATTATAGATTAGTTTTTGAGAAAATTTAGGGAGATCTTAAAACTTAGGTGTTCTTCTTTTAATTTGGTATTCATGGCAGAGTTTCATTGATTAAAATTAACTGTATAACTAAACAGTGATAATCTGCTGAAACTTTATTGTTTGGTAACATCCAATAAATGTGTTTTTTTTTCTAATAAGCCTTTATTATTTAACCATACTATAATATTTTTCCCATTTATAATAATTTATAATAATAATAATTTCAATAGTTTACAAAGCATTATGGTATTTAAAAATAATTAAACCCTAAAAGACAGTCTTACTGTTTAAGTTCAATAGCAAATAATTGATCGGTTGTAAATTAAGGACTTAAAATCCACGTCTACAGCATACACTTAATCAAAACACATAGTTTTAGAATGAAAAGGTTTTAGTGTACCTGCTATTTTTTCACATTTTCCTTTTTCTAATAAATGTTTTTTTTTCTAACAAATCTTTTACACAATGAGGTTTGAACAATTTTCCTACATTGTGACTGAAAGCACAGCGCAGTGGTTAGCGCTGCTTCCTCACAGCAAGAAGGTATCGGGTACGAATCCACCTCTGCCAGCCTTTCTGTCTGAGTTTGATTGTTCTCCCTGTGTCTGTGTGGGTTCCCGGACTCCTCCAAAACCAAACGTTTTGGACTCCTCCCACAGTCCAAAAACAAACCTTATAGGTGAATTGGTGGCGCTGAATTGCCCGTAGGAGTGAGTGTGAGCGTACGTCTTTGTATGCCTCTACGTGTCTGGCCTGCGATGAACAGGCGACTTGTCCAGTGTGTAACCTGCCTCTCGCCCGATGTCAGCTGGTATAGGCTCCAGCCCCCCCGTGACCCTGAACAGGATAAGTGGTTGATAATGAATGATTGAATGATTAAGTACTTCTATATATCTTCTATAATAACAACCATTCAGCCCCATTGGATAAAGAAGCTAATCTGCTGTCAAATGTTTTGCAGGTGTTTATCAAGAGGGTTTTTTTCTTTTGATCTAATGCTTTCAACTTTTCAACAAGCATGTGGTTCAGATGGTTTTGGTTATACATGGTTTATGGTTTAAATGTTTATAAAGAAGGTGAGATGCCAGAAATGAACTGCTGCTGTTGTGTGTTTGTTAGGTACGTCTTAAGCTCAGTGCAACTGTTCTACTTCTCCATTTTCCCCTTCAGTACATGGCTGTCCCTCAGATCTCTCTGGGACGGTATGCATATGTGCTGGGTGTCGGTGTGAACGGAAGTGCACTCTTGCTCTGCCAGAGGTACTACAGGAGGATCACCATCGACTACGTCAATGACACCTTTGACATCGATCCCCATGTTGTCACTGGTAGGATAAATCTTTACCTTTTTTTTTTTTCTCCTTGGTGTTCTGTGCATTTCGTCTGTGTAGCTTACAGGCACTTAAACTGGGTAGCAAGTTATTCATTCAGTGCCAGCATTTATAGTCCTTGAGGAAATCACTATGTGGGTGAGTCATCATGTTGCTGCCCCGCATCAATCCAGTAGTACAGCTGTGCCCTACTCTGACAGACCATCCCTTTGAAAAAAACCAAACACACAACTCAAATCATATTTTTTTCCCATCAACTTCAGTAGTAACACAGGAGTTTCATCAGAAGAGGTTACTTGAATACACTTGTTGAACCGGCTGAGATGTCCTTTGGCGTTGCATGAAATGTCAAAAATAAAAGCAGTGTCTTCTCTTAAATATGTAAAGGAAGTCTGTTTCCATTGTTCGCATTGGGTGGAAAATGATGCGGTTAAAACTTCCCCATATGCTATATTCCTACTTCCTCTGATGCATTTTTTGTATTTATTTATAGAATGTGTTGGTCTGAATCCACCATCTGACATCTCTGCTCCGGAAAACATCGGCGAGAAGAATTTCTCTCTCAAGTTTTTCAAGTCAGTTGATGTTTTATTTCTTCTATATACCAGGACTGAAATTAAATCCTAATTATTTTCTGGACTGTTTTAACTGCACATATTGAAAATTCTGTATGTCTCTGTCATATATGTCTATCTCCAGGTTGATAAATGTTACAATTGCATTCCAGCTGAAGGCCATCAACATTCAGACCATAATAAACAATGAGATCCCAGACTGCTACACCTTTGCCATCACAGTGAGCTATCTCTAATATGTTTACTGAAATGAGTTTGCTGCATCACAGTACAATACAAGTAGAGTCAAATCTTAAACTGGGCTTTGCGACGACGTTACCGTACCAGAATGGAGCGAGTGACTGTCTATTGGGACACAAATCAGACTTTTCCAGTGTTTAGTACCAGCTCAGATGATGTGATTTGTGGCCAAGCAACATGAATTCAAACGTTCAGATTGGAACTCATGCAGACCTTTTGCACTGCAAAAAGCATATGTGAAAGAAACCAAATACCTTACCTGTATATATTATTTGCTGAGCAAAACATCTGCCAATGGATTAACATAATTTAGCTTGGGTAGACTTTTTAAAACTGACATTCACATGTAGCCACTGAAGGACTGCAACGGCACAAAAATGTCGACATTTGAAGTGCTGCTTATTACAATCAATGAATGAAAAATGAACGTTATTTAATATGGTATGACTCAATATTTTTATTTTAGCATTTTGATTGAGCTATTAAAGATAATAATTAGTCTATGTAAAAAAAAGAAACTATAATAATACAGTTGTGAGTCTTGCAGTAATTCAGAATTTCTTTAAACAGCATAATGAAAGTAAGTATCGTAAATTAAGCATCAAGAAGCCTTTTTATTAATCATTGTTTGCTTGACACAAAATCATAATACGCTTAATATCATATCTGTTTTTCAAATGGGTTAAGGCTGGTGTTAAACTATATTTTCAGTTTTTGTCATGTGTTTTCGAGCTTTGATACACGTTCATTCATCAGACCTTAGTTCTCTACCCAATGATAATATGAAATGTAAAGCAGTGAGTACTGAGAGCAATTAAAATAAATAAACAAAATTTAATTGGGGTGATTTGATAAGATTCTTAAATTGAATAGTTGTGCCAGTTGTCTTCCCCTAAAATAAGGAAAACAAATTTTTTCCCCTTTTTGGATATCATTTAGATCATTGTTATATATTTTTCCTGTTTAATTCTTGGTCAATATAAGCTATAATTTCTTATTAAGAATAGCTGAAAATATATTTTTTTAAAAAGATCACAAAGGCAGAAATATTATTGACAATATAACATTTCTTTTTACATTAAAAATATGACTAATTTGACAGAAACAATGTTTTTTTACTTTCTTAACATTCTGTTTTTGCAATTTATATTCCCATGCTTTGATGGCTATTATCATCACCCAGCACCAGCGAGGGGGCAAAAGGAAATAACCAGGAAAGACAAAAATTATGGATACCCTCAGCTTTTCACGAGCTGCTAATGATGTCAGCAGGGTTTGTCGTCCTCCACTACTACTACTACTCCACTCTACTAGTACATCTTTTTTGATTTGGATGAATGAGCTCTCTCAATGCAATGATGTTTTTTTGGTTAACGACACTTCGGGGGATAGATATATTCCCAGTCGCGCTAGATACAGGTCACTTTAATCATGAATGTGAATCCTCCTGACCACTAAATGCGATCTGACCAAACAATCTGAGCCGATCAATGAGCCTCGTAATGTGAATTTAGCCCGTGTCTGCAAAGAGGCAGGTGTTCCAAGCTATATGTCACAGTGAGCTTAGGTGCGATATAAATGTTGTTGTTTAAAGAACTCCACACACAGATGTTTTGTATTTATCATGGTTCCTGGCTATCAGATTATCATGGATAACAGGGCACACAGCGGCAAAGTTAAGATCAGTCTGCAGAACCAGGCCACCATAAAGGAGTGCAAAGATCCCATTGTATCTGGACATGGTGAATAACTAAAGTGCAAATCTGATATTCATTCTGATTTAAAATATCATTCATCATTTGCCCTCATCTCATTTGGCTCCTCTTTTGTCAGCTAAGAGCTATGCAAGTGAGTTCTTTGATGTGCTGGTTGCCTTCGTTTGTCTGCTGTCCCTACTATTGTGTGGGCGATCCATCTTCCGAGGCTTCCTCCTGCAGCAGGTAACACAGCAGACATTACATTTATGGATTTGTCTTGTGAAAATTATATTTATTTTGTTTTGACTATAAGAATTTCATCTTGTACTAATTGCTTTTCTGTGTTTTACTAGGCAAAAGTAAAACTTGACCCTAAAACCCTTTGATTTCTGAGTGTATTTTAAAAGCATTCAATATTTTAACGAAGCCTGTTAAAGAGTAGAATGTTCAGACATATGTGTTAAAATAGTAGAGTAAAAGTTGTCAAAAAAAATAGATACTCAAGTAAAGCACAGATTCAGATACCTGAATGCTCTATAGTAATTAAGTATGCGTACTCTGTTACCCCACAGCCTCCAGTAGCTTGAAATGATGCAAGATCGTTTTCATATGGACAAAATAAACAGTATATAACACGATGATTAGTGGCATGTGTTGTATCCATTATTTCTTCATGTAGATCCTATCGGTACAGATTGTAACATAGCCTCCTTTTACTCCATAACTAGGAGTATTTGCGGTTCTACAAAAACAAATGTAGCCGCAATCTGAGCTGGGGAGACAGGATGGAGTTCATCAATGGCTGGTATATCCTGCTCATTGTCAGTGACATATTCACCATCATTGGAAATATCATCAAAACTGGGATTGAATCCAAGGTAATGGTTGTCACAGAAAAACAAGACCATCCATGTATTATTAAGTACAAACAGATCTTTCAGATTCTCAGTACAATTTTCAGTTTCTGGTCATTTATAATTTCCCTCCACTTCCACTTTTTGGTGCAGACGTTGTCATCATATGACATTTGTGGAATACTCCTGGGAACTTCCACTCTACTGGTGTGGGTGGGAGTCATCCACTACCTCAGCTTCTTTCAAAAATACAATGTAGGTGACCCATCAAATAACTATGTTAGAAGGAGGGATATTTCTCTCCCTGTGTGAGGGTTTGCTCATTTCCTCACTCTCCCTGTATCACACAGATCTTGATTGTGACTCTAAGAGCTGCTTTTCCGAATGTCATCCGTTTCTGTTGCTGTGCAGCTGCCATTTATATGGGATATTGCTTCTGTGGATGGAATGTGCTGGGGCCTTATCACACCAAGGTAGTATACACTAACCCTGCAGTGTCTTTAATCAGAAAGAAAAACCCTGTTATTTGTTATCATTATTTGTAATTTAAACCAGATTGTCATGATATTTCCTCCAGCATATCATGCACTGATCAGACATAGCATTTTAAACACATACAGGTGAACTCAGAACAAACCTGACTATCTCGTCAAAAAGGTGTCTGTCAGTGGGGGGATATAATAGGCAGCAAGAAAACATTTGTCCGCAAGTTGGTGTTTTTTAAGCAGCAAAATGGGCAAAGGTAAGATTCTAAGCAAATTTGACATGGGCTATATTGTAACGGCTAGAAGATTCGGTCAGAGCATCTAAGGTGCAGGACTGTGGGATGTTCCTGGTCTACAGTGGTCAGTACCTAACAAAGGGGTCTAAGTAAGAACAACTGGTGGACTGGTGGCCGGCTCATTGTCCAACAGAAGAGCCACTGTAGCACAAATTGCTTAAAAGGTTTATGCAGGTTCTGATAGAAAGGTGTCAGAACCCAGCCTGCTGTGCATGAGACTGCATAGCCACACATCCATCTCTTCTGCCGAAAGCACAATTGGCATGTGTGCATCCAATCCGAACCAAGAAGAAGTGAAAGAATGTGGCCTTTCCTGATTAATCAAGTTCTTTCCTATCATGTGAACAGCTGGGTGTGCGTGTGCTTTGCTTGCCGGAACCGGTATGCACTATGGAAATAAGGCAAGCTCTGCAGGAGGCACAAGGATCTTTTGACAATGGTTTATTGGGAAACCTTTGGTCATCCCATTCACATGGATTTTACTTTGACATGTAACACCTACTTATACATTGATGCAGATGCACACAAGTTCATGGAAATGGTTTTCCCTAGCAATAGTGGCCTCATTCAGAAACACAATATACAACCTGCCACATTGCAAAAGTGGTGCAGGGTAAACAATATGTTCAAGGTTGTGATTGGCCTCCAAATTCCCTACATCTCTATCCAATTAAAATGAGTAGGAACTGCTGGTCAAACCAGTTTAATCCAACTAAGGTGATCCTCTTGGTGCCAGATTGAACATCAAGTCCATGGCTCGACTGGTCAGGGCTGTTTGGTGAAAAAAGGAAGACACAATGTTAACAGATTAGTTATAAAGTTATTGCTGATTGGCGTATACAGTGCATTCAGAAAGTATTCAGACCCTTTCACTTTTTTCCTATTTCACTATGTTGTAGTCTTAGATTAGAATTTTTGTAATTCAATTTTCCGTCAATAATCTACACTAAATACAAAACCAAAAATAAATATCATAAAAATTCAAATATTTTATTGTCATCAGTGTTCAGAGCATTCATAAGTATTCTTTACTCAGGAGTTAGTTCAAGCATCTTCGACAGCAAACAAAGCTTCCAGTCTTCATTGGTGCAGCATGACGAGCTTTGCACACTTTATTGCAGATTATCTCAAGCTCTGTGTGGTTAATAATGATAATAATAATAATACATTTAATTTATAATGTTGGGGGAGGACCATCTGTGTAAAGGCAGCTTCAGGTCTCAGGAGATGGTCGATTGAGTTAAAATCAGTGCTCCATCCGGGCCACTCAAGGACATTCACAGAGTTGTCCCTAAACCACTCCTAGCATCATTGTGCTGTCTGAGGGACAACGATGTGTAATGGAATGGTAGTGGGCAGTGAGGAGCAGTGCCTGGATTCCTCCAAACACGACACTTAGAATTGAGGCCAAGCAAGGAAAATCCTGTCCTCATTTGATCAGAGTATATTTTTTCTCACAATTGGGAAAATTCTTGTAGGTGGTTTTCCTGCAAACTTCAAGCAGGCATTCCTGTGCTTTCACTCAAGTTTCCATCCGGCCTTTTTCCCATAAAGCCTTGATCAGCGCAGAGATGCAGTGGTAGTCCACCTTCTGCAAGATTCTCTCATGTCAACACAGGATCTTTTGAAATCAGTCAGTGTGACCATCGGTTTCTTTGTCCCCTCTCCCTCTCCAAGACCTTTCTCCAGTGATCGCCAACCGCTCTAGGAAGAGTCCTTGTTGTTTCAAACTTCTTCCAGTAAGAATTATGGAGGCCGCTATGCTCTTGGGAGCCTTCAACGCAACAGAAATTGTTTGTGCTTCAACACAATTCTGTCTCTGAGCACTGCAGGCACTTCCTTTGACCTCATGGCTTTGTTTTTACTTTGACTTGCATTGTTGGCTTATCTTAGCTAAATTTCAGGCATCTGATGTCCTTCAATGTAAAATTTTACCTCTTTTTTAATTTTTTATTTTAAAAATAACTTAAAATTATTTTATTTGTTTTTGGTTTGTTAGTATAAGGTAATGAATATATATTGATGAATGATTATCAAAAGCCTAAGGGGTCTGAATAGTTACTGAATGCATATATGTAGCCATGTATGACTCATGGAAGAGGAATTCATTTAAATTATACCAAATACCGTTTATTTTATTGTTTTTGCCTGTAATGTTTTTGTACAGTGTTCTGATAAAAAACAAAACAAACATCTAATACCATATAACGTGTGCAAAAATTCTAAAGTATAATATTCAACTTTAAAAGCTTACAGATGAGTTTGTTTTATATTTCCAGACAGTTGAAAAGTTCAAGAGGGATGGATTAATCAAGAAAGAGAAGAAATTAAAGGAGCACAGATTGATTATTGATAAAAAATTTAAAACTATCTTCAAATCGATTAAATAATTTAAATTAATGCTTTATTCAAAGTAGTTGGAGGGAATCTGTTTTTTTTTCTCACAATTGGAAAGTCTTGTAGGTGGTTTTCCTGCAAACTTCAAGCAGGCATTTCTGTGCTTTCACAAAAGTTTCCATCCGGCCTTTTTCCCACAAAGCCTAGATCAGTGTTGCAGTGATTAATTTTGGGGAATATTTTTATTAGCTTTGATCTATTCCATTTGCTTCACATTAAGTCTTGGCTTTTTGCCTGCGAAACTCAGACACCATGCCTTTCATGTTAATGAGTCAATTTAAAAGTTGGTGATAGGCGGATTTCTTAACTTGCTGCTTCCCAATTTCTCGTCAGAAATGAATAATGCAGTCACATGGTCCTTGGATGTTCTCTTTTTTTTTAGTTGAGCAGTCATTTATCCAACACCAGACTGTTGAAGAACTAAATCAGAGCCTTTAAAAATGTTTCTTGCTGTTTGAAGTTGAATCTTCAAGTTACATAATTATTTTGTTTCATACTTGTTGCTACACCAGTGCATTCCCTAAAACTTCTAAAATATTGCTTTAACTTATCTTTTTTATCCAGGTCAATGCAAATGAATATCTTTTTAAACTGATCTAGGTCATAAGAAGAAGAAGAAGAAACATTTTAATGATCACATACGGCCATACACCGTACAATATAGTGACATTTTTTGAGTAAAAAAGATTACCTAAAACATTACAACCACTGTAATAAATGCAACTACCGTAATGTTATTACAAACATCATGTATAAGAGAAATTGATATACAATATGTGAATTAATACAATTTCTAATAAGCAGCCTATCAAAGTTTCAGTTCCACATTGTTAACTTGTAGCACTCTGACATTCATTGGCATTTACAAATAAAATGTATTATTATTATGATTATTATTCCATATTGAAGCAGCGTTTATGCAAAGTCAGAATCTCTTTGTTCCAACTACTTTGACACCATGAATGCACCATAAGACAATCTAACCAGCTAGGCTTCATATTATAGTCAATCAAACTAATAGTTTTGCATAGTTTAACTGTATTGTAAATATTGACTGGAAAGAAACATCAAACTGGTGTTTTATTCTAGCACAGATTAACTAATGGGGCCAGTAAGAATTTAACACACAAAACAGGAAGCAGGCCATCAAGACTCTTTTCAGAATATCTACTCTGATAGTATCCTGTGAACTAAAAACCTAGGAACAGGGGGCTGTTTCAAAAAGCGGGCTTATTGGAATCTCTGACTTGGTTTTAAGCCTGAGATGAGGGATACTGGGTTTTCCGATTCAGAAAGAGGGATAAGTTGCGCTCTCACTGAGTTACAGCAGTAACATATTCTGTGAACCTAACGTGCTCGCTGCCAGGTTTACTTCAAGGAAGCCTGAGCTTGCTCCTGACTCCTCCTCCTGAGCCTGAAGCAGAGCTGTCAGACCGTGTGTCATTCAGTAATCCCCAAGCATGGTGGGGGTGGATCGTGGTGTGGTTCAAAATAAATATGCAGATTCAGAAACCTCTCATATGTCATGGGGTTGGTTTTCCTACTTTACTCTGAAGGTTTCATGTTATGGGTTTTGAGTTAACTGTCTCCTATTTTTAAAAATGTATTTCTCCTTTCACATCTCTTATTTAACACTAATTTTTGTTTTTTACTCCATCTATTGTGCCCTTTTATTTCCTCTCTTCTGTGTTCTCAGTTCTTTGTGACTCCCGCCCTAGTGTGGTCATCTTTTTCTGGTCATCTATTTCTCATCTTATCTCTTTCCGTTCTTATTTCTGTGTGACTCTGTCTCCCTCCCACAATGATAGTTGGCTTCATTTTCAATGCCCCAGTGTTTTATCTGCATCTCGTTGTTTTGATTAGATCGCCTGTGTCTCAAAAAACTGGGTTTACATTGACAGCCTAATTCCATATTAGATTTGGAAAAGAGGTCTAATCGGAAAGGAAATGCTGCATGTAAACACCCCTTTCTGAATGGAAAGAACCTTTCCGAAGGAGATAGGTAGTTTAAGTCTTTTCGGAAAGCCTTTCTACTGGTTCTGTAGATAAGTCTATATGTCTCATCGTCTCTTCACTGGTTCTGCAATTAAGTCTCTATATATCATTGTCTCTTCACTGGTTCTGTAATTAAGTCTCTATATCTCATTGTCTCTTCACTGGTTCTCCAAATAAGTCTGTGTGTCTCATTGTCTCTTCACCGGTTCTGTAAATAAGTCTGTGTGTCTCATTGTCTCTTCACCGATTCTGTAAATAAGTCTGTGTCTCATTGCCTCTTCACTGGTTCTGTAAATAAGTCTGTGTCTCATTGTCTCTGCACTGGTTCTGCAAATAAGTCTGTGTCTCATTGCCTCTTCACTGGTTCTGTAAATAAGTCTGTATGTCTCATTGTCTCTTCACTGGTTTTGTAAATAAGTCTATGTCTCATTGCCTCTTCACCGGTTCTGTAAATAAGTCTGTGTGTCTCATTGTCTCTTCACTGGTTCTTTAAATAAGTCTATGTCTCATTGTCTCTTCACTGGTACTGTAAATAAGTCCGTCTCATTGTGTCTTCACCGGTTCTTTAAAAAAGTCTGTGTGTTTCATGTTGTCCGTGCCAGTTCATGATGTTACTTCTTGGCTAATGTTTTACCCATTCCCTAGCATGTACTTTACTTTTCCCAGGTTTTGTGTCATTAAGTTTTCTTTAGTGTTTTCCACGTTCAACCTTATGTAGTGTTTTTTCCACATGTTTTGTTATTTGATTTCCTTGACCGTTTTGTGAAGTATTTGCTTGATCTTATCTCTCTCATGTACCAAATTATTTTCGGACGTTTCATTGAATTTCCCTCGACCATTCAGCTTGGATAATGACCCTCGCCTGATTTCTGGGCACTATATGTTGGACTATCGATTATTTAAAAACATGGAGCTGCATCTTCTGGTGAATCTGACTGGTCTCTGCATGAAGATCATCCATTCCTGAACTGTTTTGAGTCTTAACACCATGTCGGGATCTATTCCTTAAATTTACGTCATCATACCAGACAAGTTCCATCAAGCTGCATACATCAAAGCTGAAGATAAATCTGATGTGAAGTGAGAGTAACCCCAAAATACTGCTTTGGCTCAACAAGATTGACTGATAGGAGCCTGATGTTAATACGAATTTCAGCTTCAAATACCGATGCCTTGGAAAAGGCTAAAATGTCGTCACTTCTTTTTTTACCTCAAGTAAGATACTTAATGGCTTTCTTGAACTAAAATAAGACCAAAATGCCCAGACTTTGAGTTCACTTAAATTGAAAAAGAGGTTAAAGTGATTATTTATGATTACGCTGTAATTGCTTTTCATGTATTCAAGTACTAACACTAAATAAAAATAAAAAATCTGAAAAAATTAAGACATATTACTACTACTCAACTTGCCACTATATTTCATTTATATATAAATAAATGTAACTCTTGGCAGGAATACCAATAATCCTTCTTCCCGAAATATGAAATAACACCGTAACATGTTGAAAAAGTCTCAGCCTCTAATCCCAGTGGTATTTTCTGATGTCACTACTTTAATGATATTCATGCCTTTATTTCACAGAGTAATGTTATTTCTTTTCATGACCCCACGTTTAGTTTCGCTCCCTGTCCATGGTGTCGGAGTGTTTGTTCTCTCTGATCAACGGAGATGACATGTTTGTAACGTTCGCTGAGATGGAGCGAAGCGGGACACTTGTGTGGATCTTCAGCCAGGTCTACCTTTACACCTTCATCTCTATCTTCACCTATATGGTGCTGTCCCTCTTCATTGCACTCATCACTGGAGCCTACGACACCATTACGGTATGTTTTCAACCAGTTATGCTGTTGTTTCTTCATAATAAGCACTTAAATCAAATCACTAATGTGTTTAACTGCTAGCTAGGTGTCTTCATGCTAAACATGAAGCAAAAATTCACCTCACTTAACCCTTAACAGCCCATTTCAAAATGTGTCTGATCACCTTAATATCGAGGACTAATTGTGTGTTAACATACACCTAGAAGCAAACTTGTGCCTCACTTCACTGTGAGATCATTTGAGTTCACTGCAGCACAAGCTTCACAAATATTTTACCTTGTCTTAGAGATTTGTAAGATTTTAACAAACCTAAGAAGAAGGAGGAGAATGATGCTGATTCTTCTTTCTGTCATTAACCATGACCAAAGTAAACGACTGAGAAGAGAGATCGATGCCAAACTTTTCTTAGTTGTATGTGGACACCTGAAGCTCTATGATACTTACTTAGTATTGTGCAGGTACACTTAATTGATCCCCCCTTGATCCTGACAGGGATTAAGTTTGATCCACACATTAGATAGAAAAGAAGGCTGACAGCATGAAAAATAGATGGTTGGAATTATGGAAGGTTTAAAATAATCAATATTAAGGAGATGATATCAACTTTTAAATGGGCTGTTAAGAGCTGTGTGAAGGTCAATATCGAATGGTTACTTGACTAGTGACACCCAGCAGAGCACAATCCTCCACCAAGGCCCCACAGTCCACTCAATTAAGCAATATTGTAAAATTCCACACGAATTACCAGAGCAGACTACCTCTGTGAAAATTTATTTAGATTTGTTCGATCCAGATTTGTATTTGGATGCATGCATTCCCTAGGAAAGTAAATAAATTATCCCCGAAAACCCAAAGCACCTTTGACAACCATTTCTCCTGTCATGAGAAAGTTTAAAGCAATCCCAGATCTTCGACTTTATCCAAATGTACTACCATTTAATGAAGATTATTCTGCTCCATAATCCCAGGGAAATGTGTATAATCGTTTTTTTTATGTGTCTCAGCAAGCATATCAACAGCAAGACACAGAACTTAACCTTCTTGGTGGAGGTAATGCAAAAGTCTAGAAAAAAATCCTGTTTAACATGCCAATATTTAGTTTTTATATTTTCAGCACATTACCTCCATGATCTGACAGTTATTTCCTCACTTAAACAGTCTGTACGAACAGAAGCACATGCGGTTTGGGTCCAGAATCGTATCAGTGTGAGCGTAGAATCCAGATTCTTAAGGCGAGGAATGCTGGGATACATGTGGGCTCTTAATACAGTACAAGATTTATTATTTTTCAATTCAAATCCTCACAGCGGCCAAGGACTGGGATTAATTATTTAATGAGATACCTTGCTCTTCATCAAATCCCCTCCATTAGCATGAGGAAGAAGGGTCAAAAATGATTGTGAATCAGTGGTGAGATTGGTGTGTAGAACGTTTCACCTTCGTGTCATCTCGTCACAGGCCCAAACACAGGAGAAGGTACGCCTAACCGATCTGCATTCCTTCATCGCAGAGTGCACTGACATGCCCAGCTCCGGCAATTTCCTCAGACCCAGAAGGAGCTCCGGGTCTGAGGGGTCATCGTGCTCCTTCCCCTGCTGCTCTGACTGGTGAAGAGGAGTAGCTCGAACAGCTGTGTGGGAATGTGTGCGAGTGTGCATGTGTGAGAGAAAGGACAAGGGAGATTCTATTCAACTCTTAACACAATATTATTTTCAATATCGAGAGAGTTCCAAACAGAACCTTTAAATACATGGAGAGTGAACAGAGAGATCTGGGATGAAATTGCCCTCCGTCATCCCTATTTGCGGTTTCATTTAAATTAATGGTTGAACTCACTGCAGAGTCACAAGTCCAGTCACCGGCCTCAGCCTTTGTGCTCTATGAATAATTTATGGTGTTTTTCTTTATTGTCCCATTATTAGAGTTTTGATGACTCAAAACATGATGCCAGTAAACAAAGTCTACGATATAGCCTAGAAAAAGGAACCACTAAGTAAACAGTCACATTCCCACTTGAATAGCCCACCATATTCAGGGTTGCATCTTCATTATGTAAAAATAATTTTGTCTGCTAAAACTTCATTCTGGAGGTTGACCACACACAAGAAAGACATCGTTGTGTGCCTTTCACAATAAATGTAAGCAACGCAATAGAAACGCAATAGCAACGCAATAGAAACGCAATAGCAATGCAAAAGCACTGACACATGTTGAGCGCACCTCGCCAGTCAATTAAAACATTTGTTCTATTTATTGATACGCGCGTCAACTTACAAATACGTTTATTATTTATCGTTAAAAAAAATATTTTCCTCATCTGAATCCCCTCTCGGGCTCTGAGCATCTCTCAACCCAAGGATTAGAATACATTTTATCAGTGTGGATGGATAAACGCTGATTTCTGACAACAGAGGAGCAGGGAGAAGCGCTTGTGCTCTTCATTGACGTGCCGGCTAACGCTAACTTCTGGTATCTGTGGCGTTTGTGCTGTATCCCAGCGTGCCAGTTATTATAAAAATGAGATATTGTCTCAAGGACCACGAGCCACATCCGGCCCTATAATATGTGCGTTAGAGTCTCTTGAAATTTTGTATTTCCAGGAAACGGTAAAGTCTGAAAAGACTTTGCTATCTCACCAACTAGATTTTACAAGATTTGGGGTTTTAGCATTTTCCCCTTCCTTTTTTTCTTTTACTACTAGTACTACTTTTCCAGCAGTTTGGTGTTTTGTTCCTCCAAATAAAGAAAAATTTCCAGCATATGTGTTATTGTAATGTGTAATGTCAAATCAATGAGTCAAGTACATTTTTTTAAATCTGTAGCTATGTTGAGCTTGCCCTATAGATTTTTAAATTTTTTTAATTTATGTAATCTTTCAGCGTCTGACACGATCAGTGCTTTTAAGTTATGTGTCAAAGGTTGAATAACGTTTTTTTGTTCTTCTGATAAATGATAAATCTAAGGAATCACTATAAACCAGCAGTTCTTTTTTTTTTACATTTGTTTTTAAATTTAATTGTATGAAAGAAAGGGAATACCTCTTTTATCACAGAAAGCTTCTGATATATGTGCGTCCAGCATGATGCATGGATACTGAAGTCACAGTTCAAAAGAGGAGGGTTATAAACCACACACAATTTTTCTGAGGACTGAAGGGACTAGATATTTTGTTCTTTATTACCATTTTAACAAATTCATTATTGATTACAACGAAAAAGAAATTGGAATGAATGTTATTTACACCTAATTGGACACAAAGATATCACATGGGAACCATATTACACAATAGAACAAAGCACTGTTTATGAAATGCACTGCGGAGCATTCTCACTTGTGCAGGTACTACTTTGATTAAATGTTAACTGTGTCATTGCTGAATAAATTTGTTTTTCTTACATTTTGTTTGCTGTATTACGTATTTTGATTGTTTCATTTTTGAAGAGCAATCAATAGTTAAAAAAGGGAGTTTGTTTTGCTGCAAAGGAGGAACTGAATGTTTAGCGTTATTTGTATTTATTATTGTCCATTTGTTTGGCTGCAAAGGAGGAACTGAATGTTTAGCGTTATTTGTATTTATTATTGTCCATGAAGGTAACCACCTAAATGAAAGTATGTCTGTAAAATAAACTGGTCTCCTGGTCTCATGGTATGTTTTTATGTTTTCTGTCCCACATCAGACAAATTTTGTGCACACTAGTCATTTCTATAATATTAATATAATAATGTGTAAAAGGGTTATTGAGAATCGCATGACGTCTATGAGCAATCTTTTTATATTGAGTAAATACACCCATAGAATATTTCAAAATAACCCAACTGCACTAAAAATTCCTCTGTATGCGGAAAAACTTCACTTCGCCTCTGAACGGAGGTTAAGTCCATTAAAGTAGCAGACTTCTGCCATCACATAATTTAGCATATTATGAAATTCTGAGCAATTACCCAACATTATACAGCTGCTCAAGGCGCTTTACAAATAATGGATGAAACAAAACAAGTTCAAATTTATGTCATGGAAATATTTTAGAGACTGAGGTGACAACAATAAAAGATGTGAAGTTAAGAAAAATATGAATCATGAATAATCTTTTTTGAAAGGGTGAGGTTGGTTTGTTCTTCTCCAAAATGAATAGAGTGAGGGTTACGTATGAACAAATTGACTGTAAGCAGTTTAAAAATTAAGGTAAATGCGAAGGAAAATAATATAATGCCGTGAAGACTTTTTATTTTACAATATTTGTTGGAATTGAAAGTTTTCCGGTGTAAATAAAAAAACCCGACTTGTATAGATAAGGTGGTATTTATGTTGAATTTTTTAAATCCCCCATATGAGATGAAATAAGATGAGGGGTCGACGACACAATCATCAGCCATTGAAATACAACTAGCAACCAAGGAAAGAAAGTGGCACCTATGGATGCCATGTTATATTTTCCCTTTTCTCTTTTTATGGGATTTGACTGAGGCAAATAGTCAAGAGGGTAGGAAACTATTAGCAAATAGTTACAAACAGTGCATAAACTGTTATATCTTGAGAAGAGTAACACAGAGTTAAACTAGGGGTGAGAAAGAAGATAGTATGCTCAATTAATTAATTAATCTCACTTAATTTTAATGGTTTAACTAGTCCTATTAAAAGGTAAAAAATAAAAAAGTCTGCTACAGTTGTCAACTGTATTTGTATAAAAGTGTGTATATAAATCTAGATATGTGTGTGTATATAAATATAAATACATATACACACGTTTATTTATTTATTTATATATATACACATATAAAAACACATACCTGTACATATATATGTGTGTGTACGTATGCATATATATATTGTGAAATTGATAAAGATGTTTTCTTTATTTGCAGCGTGTGCCTGCTGTTTACATGGTTGTTGTAGTGTGTTTGCCCCAGTTAGCCACCGTAGATTATACATTAAAACATAGTTATCAATATCATATTACATTTATTCACAGAGATAACCCGATATGTTACACACTGCCCCTTTCTTTCCTTGGGCACTCATGACCCTGTTGCCGGTTCACCAGTTGTCCTTCCATGGACTTCTTTCGATTTGCTCTGATCACTACAGACTGGAAACAGCCAACAAGACCTGCAGATTGGGACATGATCTGACCTGGAATCCCTTATTATTATCTTATTTCAGCTGTTCCCTTTAGGGGTCAACACAGTGGATAATCTGTTTCCATTTTGCCCTATCCTCCGCATCTTTATCTGTCACACCAACCATACTCTCTCTCAACACATCCATTTACATCCTCTTTGGTCTTTCCCCAACTCCATCTCCAGCATCTTTCTACCAGTAGATCAACTATCCCTCCTCTTCACGGGTCCAAACCATCTCAAACTGTTCTCTCTGACTTTGTCTCCGAGACGTCTAGACTGGGCTGTCCCTCTGATGTGGTCCTTTCTAATCCTGTCCATCCTCTGCACTCCCCAGGAACATCTGAACATTTGAACATATTCATCACCTCAAACTTTGCCTCCTGTCTTCTGGTCAGAAGAACCGTCTCTAAACCATCCGGCATAACGGCGTTCCCCACTCTCTTGAAAACCTTTCCCTTCACTCCTGTAGCTACTCTTCTGTCAAGGATTAACTCCTCACACTCCTCGCTAACCACTCCATCCTGCCTGCACTTGCTTCTTCACCGCTTTTCCACACTCCTTGTTGCTCTGAACAGTTGTCCTGCACCTTCTTCGTCGCTGCATCTTCAATGTTCCAACTGCCTCCCTTACCAGTCATCTAACCATCATAATTTGGCTCATGTGAAAATTTCTCGGATCTAGAGATCATGAGAATCGAACCAACTTTTTTTGCATGGAATTGAGATTTGATTGCCCCTACGATCGTAGGGTAGTAAGTGAGTTTACATCTTATTTTACTTTGTTGTGAACATGAGAAACGAAACAATGCCATGTGTTGTACGTGTGAAGCTCAGACAGATGCTTGCAAGCCCGCCAACAAGTGACCGGCCCCGGCCAAAACCCAGGAGACCTTCTGTTTCTGATGAACGAGTTTGTCCGACACAGTAAACTTTAGCTAAAGCACGGAGCTTCTAGGCTGTCTCAAAGTTGTTACTACCCTGATCATGTCGGCAGAGTGAATGACAATAAAACGTCTAAATAAAACGTTTTTAACTCATCATACACAAACATTTCACACTGTTATCAGCAGTTATAAATATATCCAAATTGTGTCCACCAACTGCTTCGTTAGACTCTACAGAACTAAATTGAAATCCTTTAAACCTATCGGTTTCCCTGCCTTCTTTTCATTGGTAATAAACTTTACTGAAGACGAGCTTTTCATCAAATCCTTCCTTCTTCCAATTTACCTTTAGAAACACAAAAAATAACCCTGCTGTGTTTAGGAGCTCGTAACAGTCATGTAAAAAAACAGCTCCAATACTGAACCACGACTGAGACCGACACGGAGAAAGAAACTGTAGATCCACGGGACCCGTCGACTTTGGCCAAGTATCCACGCTATGTACGTCCTGCATATAGGTATCTACGTGCAGGGAAGATTAGTCGCCATCGTGAAACAACGGTGAAATAAAGAAGTAGAAATAAAAAAGATGAGCTGAAAACTGAGTTTAGGAGTGAAAAAAAAAAATACTACTCCTGTTTCTGTTTTTCCAGAATTTCAGAAATGATATTGTTGATAAACCCATCTCAGATCCTTTAATTTGCACTCGATCCTTCAATTTCCATGTTTCTTACACATCAGTTTTGAATCGAAATATTCGCTTACTTCCCAATATATCCCAGCCCCCGACAGGTACCAGCGGGACAATATGATCGATTTTTCATTACTTCTAAAGATATGGCTGATTGTTGTATATATTCCATGGTTTGGACTGTGGCAGGGAGAGTTAGTACCCACACAAATGTAGGGAAAACCTGCAGACTCCACGCAGAAAGGCCCCAGGTGAATTTGAGCTTGGCAACCTGTTATGTGTAGGACCTTTCTGACTCTGTAGCCTGTGTTACATGAAGATTATGAGCCCCAGTGTGTACCACTAGAGGGAAACAGTAAGCTGCATCTGCAGGCACCAAAAAGCCAACCAACTAGAGGAAATCATTTGCAGTCCAGTAGCAATAAAATGTAAAAGACTAAAACATGTTGAGGAAGAAGAGGTTTTTTGCCTTTCTTAAAATGCTAAAAAAAGAAAGAAAGAAAAAAGCTTCTTAATTTCAACTATTGTCACAAACTCCATCTCAACATGTGTAAAATAGGAGTAGACTCAGGGTCACGCTATGTGAGCAAGTGAAGACACACTTACGGTGCAAATGGTTAAAAATGAGAGAGTCCATAGGGCTGACAAAGATAAAGGCAGAAATGTGCAAACTCACTCCTCTTAGCGTGGTGGAGTGGTATGAATGGCCAATATCCTTGAGACCTGCATGTATTATTCAGTAACGATTGCAAGCAGGCCAGAGATGAAACACTTACAATCAGACTGGAAGGAAGTGGCCAGCTTGTTTGTTACATTAGCAGGTTTGAAGTTAAGACTGCTTAAGCAGTCTCAGGGAGAAAACAGTCAATGTGGCAGATGCTTTCCTCCTGGTTGAATTAAACAAAGGGGAAGATTAAACCATCTTTTAAAGCTCATCATCATGTTCCTTGTAAAATGGACATTTACCTCCTTACTCGCACACTGCAGAACATACATGATAAATTATAATGGTTCATCAATTAAGTTCACCATGCATCCGTCTTCCTCACATGCCGCCTGTCAATGATACTACTACTGTCCTGCATTTCAATCATATACTGAGCTGGCATGTTGTGCTCCTCAGGGAGTCAATGCATTTCAATGCAAATCTCTTTTTATAATGTAATGATATTAGCATTTTTCCAACGTGGTAATCATCCATGTCATCATGCATTTTGAGGCCAATTGTATGAAGTGGACTTTCATTTGTAATTATCGCTATGAAGCAATGTCTGGAGTGATGGGTATGTCTCTCAGTGGCAGCTGTTTTTTAGCAGGAGATTCAGACCTCTGCACAGTCCTTTTTACACTTTTTACAGACTATGCATGCTGGCGTACATGAAGGACATTGAGCCCTCTATATCTATATGTATGAGAGTTTGTATAGACCCCTCAATGGAGGCCTTATGGGGTATTACTAAGTGTCAGTGTTTTGGTGCTGTGGTTGCCCCATCTGTACAAAAGGAGAGAGGGAAAAACCAAAAATAAATAACACAGGAACTTTGTAGCGGGGCATAGAGCCTTGCCTCTTCCTGTCTCCTATGCTACACACCCACCTTCCTTTCTTTGTTTTGCCTGGTTGGCCAAGCAATATACATACATGCCCCACCCATTCCACCAAATGATGCATCAATACCACTTTTGTCAGAGCAGATGATATCTCAGTACCTACCAAGAATTTGACTGCTTGAAAACAAAGTTACTGCTTACCTTCAAAACATGGTCTATTTGGATCAGTTGTTAAATTGAAGTTGACGTGTGAAATGCCATGTAAAACATAGCTGAAGCCCTTTTTCACTGAGTTGTGGAGTTTTGGTGGAACATTGTCTTTGATGGACTTGGGACCGGAAGTAGAAGTACACAGGATTGTAACCCCGATGGCAGGCTACAAGTGATGAAACAGAGATAAATAGGATGCACATCTGGGCATTTTTCGATGCTGCATTAGCAGTGTTTACTGCAAAGTTGGTTGTAGCTACTAGTAATAATAATAATAATACATTTAATTTATAATGCACTTTACATTTGGATCAAATCTCAAAGTGCTACAAAGCAAAAGCAGATAAAAGCATCAATAAAAAAATAAAATAATAACTATATAAAAGCCTTACCAAAAAGCAGCAATGTTAATTAAGGTTATAGGATCTGCTAAAAAGGAAAGTTTTAAGTCCTTAGTATTAGTAATCCCCCTGAACTCAGTGCAACCTTGTTTCTTCAGGTGTTGAATCAAATTGCTTGTATTAAAGGAGCTGTTTTTCACATTTCATCCTTACAGACCTCCAGAATACAGTTAGCAGTCTGCTTTACTTTTGTCATCATCACTCACGTTGTAATAATAAACCATTGGGGCTTTGTCGCCTCTTTGACTCCTTTCCGCTGATTGCTCAGTTTGGCCGGCCGGCCAGCTCCAGTTATAGTCCTTGTTGTTCCAAAATTCTTCCATTTTGAGAACTATGGAGGCTCCTGTGCTGTTGGGAATCTTCAATGCAGCAGTAATTTATTTCTAGCCTTCCCCAGATCGGCCTGGACGACAAGCTTGTCTCTGAACTCTGTAGGTAGGTCCTCATTGCCTGTTTTTTGCTCTAGTATGCATTGTTAGGATTATATATCAACTGTGTCCTTTTTCCAAATCCCATTCCGAACAATTGAATTTACCACAGATAGACTTTAATCAAGGTTTAAAACATCTGAAAAATTATCTAAACGAATGGGGGACACTTCAATTTAAATTTCCAGTGTCATAGCAAAGAGTCTGAATACTTATGTCAAAGTGATATTACATCAGTTATTCATTTTCAATAGATTTTCAAAAAAACAGCACAACAGTATGTGGGTTCCATGTTCAACAAATAGTTATTCCGAGCAAGTATTTGGATTATTGCAGATATATCTTTGAGTATGACTTGATGTTTCAGAACCAGGACAAGCAACATAATAGGAAGCTGAATGGTGGCGGTTCCAGCCCTCCAAGCTGATGGGCGTGCACTTCTGAAGGAGACAAACAAAACTTCATCTTAAAATCTGACAGAGACTAAAAGATAATATTTGAATGTAAATTGAGTGTGTTGTCCATTATGATTACATTTTTGAGCCGTACATTAGGCTCAAACACGCATCACAGGGACAAATCTCCCCTCTATAGTAATTGGAATGTGAAGAGTGGACCACAGGCAGATAGAGATGCATACAAAAGCATTACTCATGTAGAGAGAGGCAGGCAGCTGCCGGGGGCTGAGCAGCATCACGGACAGACAGACAGACAGGCCGTGTGCCCACCGAGACTCTGTCTGATGAAAAGCCATGGTTTGGTGAGGAGTAGGAAACAAAGATACAAAAGCTTGAAGGAACATTGCTCGATGTTGAACGGGGACTGTGAGGAAACACGCAACCAAACCGTACCTGCTGCTGCATGCACTCTTTTTATCTTGCTTATGATCCACACTATTTCATTTCTTTCATCGATATATCAGCATGAGGCACATGTTTAGCTGTATACACACTCCGCCATATTTAAGCTCTGAAGCTGGGGGACTTTCACAGTAAAAAAAATCAGATTTTATGTGCATCCTGATTTGAAAAGAACTTGTAAGATGAACATGTTGTGGCCGCAAATGATTAATTTAAATACAATTTTAAATTCAAAGGTCTAAGATATATTAAAATCTCAATGCGACAGTCACATTGAAGGCAGACAATACAGGCAACTTGATGCATGTGGGGGGAGCAGGAATGCACCGTTAAAGAGTGTGTGTATTGGGGCATGGGGAAAGTAAGAAAAGGGTTTCAAGAGAAGAGGAAAAGGGGTTCCGAGCCCGTGGGGGAGGGTCAACAGACACAATCAATGGGATCTCAGCAACAGAGACGGCTGACTTGGAAGAGGTGACCTCATCCCTAATTTGAATAATCCCCAAGCCCAAGAGGTGATTGGCTGTTTAGAGAAAGAAGAGTTCCACTGGCGTCTGCTATTCCCCCCTCTTTAATTTCAGCTGTGGTGCAGTGAATGTTGCTTTCAAAGTCTCGCAGTAATCTCCTTTTCTGACACTTATTTAAAAATGTCTTGAATTATTCTAAAATAAAAAATATTCACTCTGTGCCATTATTTATAGATATAAGCAGACTTTTCCTCGGGCACTGGTGGTACGGTATTTTTTTCTTACAAGAGGGTAGTGAAACTCAAAATTAGATTAGCATTGATGGTTTTCAGAGGTCCTTCTTTTGCTGTTTAATATAATGTGAGGCCAGGGATTTCCCCACCCGACATAAACTGAAAAATTATTTCCCTCCATTATTTATCTTCTTGCTGGTTACAAAGTTTGTTTTTTTCCTTGAATTTTTGACTGACCAGCTTGGCAGTGTCGATTTCAAGTGCATACAAAAAAACCCTTGCCAAACACGTGGAGTGGATTACATTATTTTTTTAAATGCTAAATTGTATTTAAGTATGCTGGTATCTATGGGAATTCATTTTTATGCTATAAATCTTTTGTTGCCCACGCTTTCTCAACATTCATTCTTGTGATTGCCCATGTTGCAAAAACAACCAGCCAGGAAAGATGTCCAAGGACTAGCCTTTGGCACCCATGGCCCTGTCACCACTTCACCTGTTGCCCCTTCCTTAAACCATTTTGCTATGTAATTACCACTGTAGAGTGGATATACCCCGATAGACCTGGCGTTCTGGAGATGCAAACACGCCTGATCCAGTCATCTAGTCATCACAATTTGGCCAGAACCTTACACTTGCTCCCTTTTTCTGCTTCTAACAGATAAACCTCATTACTAAAAGTTCACCTGCAGCCTAATATATCTGCCAGGGGCCATTGTAACAAGATAATCAATGTCATTTTGACATGTCAGTCAGTGGTCATAATGTTATGGCCCTTTGTGTAATGAAACAGTACATTTCTCAAATGTATCTGCATGTGGCCATGTTTTCTGAGGTGTCATAAAAATGCACATTAGAGCATAGCTTGTGTGTTTTCACCAAGAGGTTGTTCGGTTTGGTCACGTGTCAATTGGGCTTCATTATATGTAGAAGCCAACTGTAGTTTCATTGCATTACATTAATGCCTGCTAAAGAATTTTGTTTTTTGATGGATTTCAAGAGGTACTTACTCTACACACAATTATTTATTTCTAAAAGTTTAATGGCTTTCATACCCTGCCAAATAATGACTTCTGAGCACAGGATAATCATTTAGTTCCCACTGGATAATAACTTGTGCACCTTAAATAATGCTCTTGTTCCCACAATAACTATCATCACAGATCAGGATCTGATACTGAAAAACCATTAATGGTGACATCAGCAGTCCAGTTGCTTTGGATTCAACCTACATGGATTACCATGACCTGGATGAATGAGAATCTAGACAGCGATCCGTCGATTATGCCCCCACTTCAAGATTTAAATATCATTCATTTTCTGAAACCCCTTATGTTTGGGGTCACAAGGAGGTTCGAGCCTATCTCAGTTGACGATGGTCAAGGTGGGGTACACCCTGGAAAAGGTGCTTGATCATTACATGGCCAACACACCACCACGCACAGGCGAGTGTGGGCTGCGTGATGACGTCACGCTTTCTGTAATTTTTGTAATCCCATTGCATGTTCTACATGCACCTGAAGAGAAACATCATTCTCCTCCTTTCAGTGACGTCACCAATGTAAAACCATTGCAATCCAGAAAGAGTGAGCTAGAGCAAGAGAGAGAGTAAGAGAGAGAGAGCGAGAGAGAGGGACGACATCCTCCTCCTCTCAGTGAACGCATTACTTGTGGGTAAAGACTATCTGCATGCTCCTTGGTTTCTCCCGCGGTATTCCTCATCGGTTCCTGGTTCCATCCTATATCACCGCCTTCCATTTTTCTGACTCGAGAGGGAGCGCCGCCGACACAGGGTGTATCTTGGGAGGACTGAAGTCGCTCACCGCTGCTCTGTCTGGTAATGACGAGATGGTTTTACTTGGAGCTAGCATGCTAACGTCAGGTTGTAACTGTCGAGCTAATTATTGGTCATCCAACCGGCGGGTCTGTCGACCATTGCCTACGTTAAAGCCTCACTTTTACTTTTTGTGTTTTAATTACACATGATACTCCATTTAAAAAAACAGCTGTGTGACGTATGTCGTTTTTCGTACGAATATCTTTTTTTTGAACATGCACTTTATTTGGTGGGTTCTTCATCGCCTCATGCCTCCTGATATGGAAATGGTAGATGGGGCGGTGGCAGGCTGCATGGCTGCTGGGAGTGCCCCATGATACCGACACTCTCCTGAAACACAGAAAGGATTTTCATCCTCATTTTTATTCTCTAAATGTCTCCCTTTTTTGTGTTCTTTCCCCAACATACACTTTACCCCCACATATCCCCTCCTCAATCCTCCATCGCAGATGCCTATTGTTCTGAAGGAGGGCTCGGTGCTGAGACATGCCTGTCGCTATGATGGTGGGGGGCTGCTTTACAAATATAGCGCTTTACAAATCCAGACTTCGTTTTGTTGTCGACCGAGAACAATAACTGAGCTGGAAAGAGCAAATGTGGCTATTTTAAAATGTGTATCTCGACAATCTCTGACAGTTTAATTTTCTTTTTTTCGTTTTGTATAACATGTAATCGGAGGTATTAATGACACCTCCAAAAGTGATAGCATATATGTGAAATAGTAGAGGGCCCTCACAGCTGCTTTCTTTTTGGTGAGTGAGCTCAACAGACAGATTACAACCCCCTCTGTAGAACAATGGGAAGGAGAAAACGATTATTGTCTCCAAAGCAAGCCCAAGAGAATCTAATAATCTGCAAACATGCAAGCATTGGTAAACCATCCTTATGCCACAATATTATTTATCTCCCTGAAGTGCTCTACATAGTGAGGTAAATTGCCTCAGTCTTTGTGGCCACATCGGGCATGGGTGGGTTAAAGATGTGTGGTGATTGCGAGGTATTGATGTCACTTCCAGTAAATGGCATCCCAATGCGATTAAATTTTGCACTTTTATGACTCAGCTTTAGAGTCTTTCTGAATCTGGAATCAGAGGTAGGCATAACCATCAATCGGCCCCCTCCTGTACAGGGATGATAGAATGGCTGACTCACAGTGTTGGTGGATGAAATGGAGGGCAGGCGGCATAATGCAATCATATAAAATTAAGTTTAGCTTTCATTCAAAACCACACAGGTTATTTAAGATGGTCAAAAAAACACATTAGTCTGAGTATATAGATAACTGCCTCGGGCGTTGTGTGTATGTGGAAATGATTTGTCAGAAACTACTCAAATAAATGAAGCCGATAATTGCAAAACAACTATAGGCTATTAAAAGCAGAGTGACTGAAGTTAAATTTTTCTTTGTTTCATTTAAGTTGAATTTTCACTTTATCGCCTGACTTTATTGGAGCCTTGCTGGACAAGCCAGAATCATGGGTCTTGCTGTACGCAAAGATAGCTGTCAATCACTAGATGTCATTAATATATCTAGAAGCTGACTTCAAAGAAGAAAAAACCCTTGACAATAACAAAAATGCCTGCTGTAGAGGAGTTGAGATAATGTACAAAGTAAATCAGAAGCAGCCAAAGTGGAGGCAACAATGTAAGTGGGTATTCGTGGATGAGGCCATTAAATACATCGCAACTTATGGAAAGAGTTTATTTACTTTGTCAGGTTTTTCTTGAGATATGGTTACACTACCCCAGTAATTCTTGATGGTACTGCACAGTTTCGTCAGCATTCATAAGATTCTACAAAAAAATAAATCCGACACCTAATGAAACAAGTGTTTGCGAAAGTGTCCGTGTCACTCTCGTTTTTGGTTGTGTACCGTCAATTCCTATGCTGGGGATGACTTACCTTTATACTAGGGGGCCACTCTACCTCCTGAACCACGGCCACTCCATGGGTGAACAAGATATTAAAATGAGACTGCATTGTCTGTGTTCAAAACAACCATCTATTCACAATCATTAAATATAGCTTCTTCTTCTTCTTTGTCTTTTGGCTGTCCCAACCAGTCCGATTTGATAAAAGACAGCTACTAATGCTAAATAATGACTCTTGTTTCTATAACTGCTTATCTTTTGCAGTGACACAGGAAGATGTAGTCTATACCGGCTGTAAGTGGGTGAGAGGCGGGGTACACCCTGTAAAGCTTTCCAGTTCATCACAGGGCCAACACATAGAACCCTAGGATAGGATTGGAACCTTCTGACACAACAATGCAAATGACAGCAGCACTCTGCTGAGGGAAGCTTTTGACATTGTCATCTGGCCATTTCTTTTTCTTAGAGAGCAGTGTGACCCTTTCACATCTAGGCATCCTTTAAAAATGAAAATCCTTGTCTCTGGGCCTGTTTTAATCCATAGCAACAATGGCACAGTAGTTTCTTGTTCAGAGATTATGAAAATGCCAACTGAAGTGGTTTGTTTGGCTAAATGTCCTTTTTTGTTTTGTGGATGATCTTGGCTTGAATGAAACGGCCCTCAACACAACAGTGATGATAAAGCAGAGAGAACCTTTTGTGTATGTCTGTTTCTTCCATGCATACTTAAGTTGTCACTGTTAGGGCATAGATTTGATATCTGGGGATCTAGTTTTAGGCTGCTTTTGCCAGCAGTACCCGCTTAGGTACTGTAAATGAATTAGCTGTAATGCTCTAAATTACTCAGGATAATGGACTTGGTTTACAAGGCTCTGTTGCTGTGCTCAAAGGTCAGGTTTTTCATGGCACAATAGGTTAGTGCTACCTGGCCGTGTCATATAATGTAGCCTTTGAAATGTTTGCAGGGGCAATTTAACCAGTCCTTATTGTGTGGAAGGATAGAAATGATCAAGTTTCTTTACCATATGCAGCTGTGGGTCCGATTTATTTCTGTGACATTGTAATTTATCATGCACAATGCCAGTGCATTAATATCTCCATAAAGATGAATCATCGCCTCTGGTGGGGAAAGTTGAGTTAATGAGAGGTAAAAGGCAACCATGTGCTTTGAAACCAGTTGTATGGTTTGTACTTAGAAGGTTGTGGTTTTGATGTGGTCAACTTTCCAACCTATACGCTATTCTGTAAAGGATTATATTAGAACAGTACATGTTCCAGATGGAGTAATCCTCTTGCAGAAATAGTTTATCCACTTATACTTTGCGTGCATGTGTCTTGAGAACACACTCTGATGTGTCTCACCATCCTATCCAGATGCTCTGCTTCTTCCCTCATTCCCCATCTCTGTATCTGATCCACCTGAGGTCATCGACCCAAGCCTGTCGCTGGTCCTAAACTGGCTTGATCTTATTGACACCCAGAGAGGAGAGGAGAGGAGCTTGTTCTTCGGCAGACGGCCTAAGTTACAAGTCTGCTGTGGTTTCTATGTTTCCACTCTCTCCAGGCCCCTTTCTCCCTCGGCCTGCTTCTAGTTGCCGCTCTGAAAACATTGTCTCTATTGTTGCTTTTATCTCCCAGGGGAGATGGCTAACTGCATCATTGGCGTTGCTGATGCACTTCTCTGTCTATCTCTCCCCTGTGTGGAATTGCTTGCCTGGCTACCTACTCCCTTCTGTGAGATCAATATCTACACATATAAAACCTGCACTGCACGGCTGTTCATCCCCACTGGTTGTGGAGTTCAGTCAGGCTGTAGTTGGGCCTGTATTTGTTGTCTGGCTATGTTTCACCCTTATTGTTTTGGGTCTAATCCAGCCTCCCCGCAGGATTGTCTTTTCTTGGGACATACTGACGCCTCTGTTACTGCTACAAAACCCTCCCTCGTTGTTTTTCGTCCTTCTTGTGCTTTGGTTTGTCTGCTTTTCTCTGTCCTGTAGATGTGTCTGTGTACTGTTTTAAGACTGTCAAGGCCGACTGTACAAGATTAGCATCTCTCTTTGTCCAGGGTTAACAAGCTCTGTCATGTGTTAATCTGCCTGACCCCAAGGGGCCAAGTTTCTACGAGCCTGGATTCATCATGGGATGATGTTTTGTTTTGTTTTTTGATGTATTTTATTATTATTTTTTACTGTGTGGTAAGAAATTTAAAAAAGTAAAGTAAAGTTGACAGCCATACTTCTCCATTTGCTGATTTGTTGTATTTTATTCACTTTAAATTTAGCTATTGAAGTTTTTTTTCACAATCTTGTAATCCCCTTCATTTAAGCAGAGTTGTAACTTGGGGAATCCAAGTGCCAGCCTTTCTGATCACATTTGTCTGTGATACAGGTGTCTGTCACAGAGATTGCCATTCTTGCAGTCTATTGATAGGCTGGTAAGTGGACTTAGTGAAATGGTAGTACTGCACACCCTGAAGGAGTTGTAGGAGTGTTTTGTTGTTTTGAGGAAGATCTGGATAACTAATGGCATCATTGTTTTTCCAAAATTAATTTCCCACAACCTGTTTTCAAGTGCAACTTACACACAAAGGTATGCAGACTGTCGGCTTACCTAGGCTGTTAGGCTTAGCCGAGGTAGAAATATATAACTATTTGAGGTTCAAAAGTGTGAGAAACTCTCTACTATACTAGAATAAGACATAATATAACAGTATAATGGATAGAACTGCTTTTGGTTCTATTTCATGAATTCATTTTCAGAATAGTTTCACTGACAAAAAATGCATTAACATCACAACAGAACTTTATGCAGCATTTTTCTTTTTATGTCCATTATATGCACATAACCAATTTCATCACAACTACTTATTTCCTGAGTTGACATCGATTAAACTGCTGCTCAAAGTACAATTTAAATTGTATTTTCAGTCTTAAACATGCAAAGGAAATTAGGACAGTAATAATGCACATTACACTTATGAAAAAGAATAAAACCAAAACACAAGTTTCTAGCACTTTGCAGTAGTCACACTGTGGATAGGTCGCACAATTTGTCAGATTTAAAAAATTTGTTCCCATTTTTTTGATGGAGGCTTACGTTCTGTCTCTCGCCTCTTAGACACTCTCATTCTCTCCCCTTCTTTCTCAGTAGAGCAAGTAGGACGAGGAGGAGCAGTGGGAGAGCAGTAAACTTTGTTTGGGGTATATTTTTGTGCAGCACAGAGCGGATTTCCTGTCCCCACTTCAGTAGTATTTGTAGACGGTTCGAGCAAATTTGATTCATCAAATTGATGAAAGCCGTTGCAGAGCTGCTCAGTCCCACCTGGATTTACCAATCTGTCATGTAGTGACATCACCCAACATCCAACTATCATAATCAATACTTATCAATTCCCAAATAGAAACACATAGATGACCTCTTCTAGGACAAGTATATTATCATTCAGCCTTTTGACTCGTGGATGAATACAGGTCCCTCCGTAGTCTCTGGTCTCCGTAGTCTCTAGACTCATGTCTAATATTGGTTCCAAACTATCAACCTAAAAAGATAAAACCTTGTTTTTAGCATTTTGTTTTAGAATGCAATGCTAAGCTACTTCAAATGCCTTTTAATGAAATGCCTGGTTTTTATTTAAAAACCACTCCTAAACACAATTATATTGGTTTAAGGATACCGTGTGTAAGAGAGTGAGTGATAATTAGTCTCTTGACAAAATATTAGATTCAATTTGTGTTGATCAGTATCCTGTTTTTTGTATGAATTTGGTATGATATCATTTTTTTTAAAGATCTCACAGTAAAATAATGTATGGTTTGTGTTATTTTCAATCTAGATAGGAATGTCAATCAATGGTTGTGAGTATATTTTAATGGAGTAAAGAGTTGACTGAGACCACTGTTTTGACTTAAAGTGGGTTGAAATTACAGTCTCGGGCCACATGCCAGCATGTGGTGTCTCGAATATGATATTCTCCAAGAGAAATTATGCACAAGGACACAAAAACATACTCACGTTATTGCAGAGTCTGGCTTGAGGAAGAAGTTTGTTTTGAGCTGCCAATTTACATCTTAGCAAGAAAGGTAGACTTTGAATGAAGTATTTGAAAAGATATTTAATATCAAGACATGTTTTTAATCATTTTCTAAGGAATCTCTTAATGCATTTATGATCAAATTTAAAGGAATTTATTTTCATCCTCAAAAATCTTTTTCATACTCTTGTGGTTAATTGAGCTAAACCACATTAATTTAGTTCATCCATTCGTACGTCCAGTCATACATTTGCTTTTGCTTATCCAGGATAGGATCGTGGTGACAGCAGTCTAAAGAAGGGATTTCCAGACATCCCTCTCTCAAGCAACACACTCCATCTTTTCCTGGGGGACCCCGAGGTTTCCCAGGCCTGATGGGATATATAGCTCCACCAGTGAGTTCCAGGTCCTCGGGGTGTCCTCCCTGTGGGACGCTCCGGAAAAACCTTCACAGGGAGGCGTCCTGGCGGCACCCTAATCAGATGCCAGAACCAATTCAACTGGCTTCTTCGGACGCAAAGGAAAAGCGGCTCTACTTCGAGCCCTTTCAGCATGTCTGTGCTCCGTACCTTATTCTCTCTAATTTTGACCGCAGCCACCGTACGAGGAAAGTCTTTCAGATACTAGCCAGAGCTCATGAACATTGGTGAGGGTTTGAATCTAGTATCACTGGTAAATTTATAGGTTTGCCTTCAGACTCAGCTGTTTATTTACCACAACAGATCGATACAACACCTACATTACTGCTGATGCTGCACCGAACCACCTGTAAACTCCCGGTCCATTTTCCCATCACTTAAGAACAAGAGACCAAGATACTTTAACTCCTTTACATGAGGAAATTCACTGGAAGCGTCTGACTACCTACCGGGCATATTGACACGACTCTCACTTTGGTTATACAGGGACCCGATGGCCCGTAGCAATGGCCCCTTCCATACTCCCGCAGTACCCCCTACAGGACTCCTGGGGGGACAGAACGCATGTAACAAAACGGGGGGACAAAACGCATGTAAACTGGATGGTTGTTGGTTCGCTGTTCCACGATCAGGACGGAATCCACATTGTTCCTCTTGAAAGTGAGATGCGAAGTTCGGTTGGAGCATCCTTTTCAGAACCCCAGAGTAAAATTTCCAGGGAAGGCTAAGAAGTGTGAACCCCTTTAATTGGAATACATCCTTTGATCCCCCTAGAGAAATTCCATCCCTGGGTTTGTATGAGATTAATATAATTAGCTGCTACATTTACCTGCTTAGGTGGATTATTAGTTGTATCAAAGCACACACAGATCATCTCAGTATTTTGTGTTTGCTGTTCACACAGTAGCAATAACAGTATCAGAGGCTACTCATCTTCTTGTTAAAACTGCCTTCAAATTCCAGACCTTGAACCTCTAACATCCACTCCTCTACACTATCTCATTGACATTAGATATGTTTTGCATAGCTGTCAAACCCACAAAGTATTAGCAAAGGGCTACATTGGCAAGAAAGCTCATTTTATTTTTTGTATCTATTTCACCATTGCCCCCCCCCCTTCAACAATGTCTTCTTCCCCCACAAACCCACTCTTTGACTTCTATTTAGAGTAGGCCCCGGGGATAGACGAAGCTCAGAATGCATATGCATGTTTGTGTGTGTCTGTGTGAACACAGTTGTGTACTGTCAAGCCAGGGCGGATTTTCTACTGCATGGATTCACGCATAGCCTTGGTTTGTTGGTGGCTTAAGTGTGTGAGTGAGTGGGGGCACTTCGATTTAAGCATTTGTTCGAAGAAGGCGAAGAGTCTCATGTTTCAACCCCACATGGGTTGTAAGTAGACATGAGTGCAAGAGCTCATTGAGTTTTAGCTTGATAACGCAATAATTATGTAATGTTAATCTTCATAATGAATCATTTGCACTCAAAATATACAGAAATGTGAAAATTTCAGAGTGAAGACATCCTAATAGTTTGCCCCGCTGTTGCACAGTAAGCAGGCGTTTGGTGAATGTGAAACACCCAGCACAAAGTAGTCGATTGTATTAAAAAGTGCGTCAAAGTACCAGTTTTCTGTTAAAATACACGATGACCCGATTTTTCCAGAGTTTGTCTAGACAGTCAGAAAAGCTTAGATCCCTCAACGGAGTTGGATTCCCTACAGCTATTAACAATACAGGCCCAAACACTGCTGTGTGTGAGTGTCCACGAGTCAAATTCACACAATTTTGAACAAACACACAGTTTGTCTATGTTTAGGTATGAGGAAGGGATGATGGTTGGAGGGTGATTTCACCTCTACCATTATTAGCTTACTTTCTGAGGCCAATATTGAGTGTAAAAATAACAGCAACAGACTGTGTCCACCGACAAGCAGACTGAAGTGCTTCACTTGGCTCTCCTGACACTGTGTTCAGGCCAAATCTCTGGTGTTTTCTGGGTTTCCTTTGTCTAAACGACCTTATAGCTCATCATAGTGGCTTGCAGAGAATTTTGAGTGGGATGCTCCCTGTAAGCTGTAACCACAAGACCCAGGCTCATTGTGAAAGCCAACAAAACACATTTTTGTGAATTCAACTATAGAATTTAACCGTGAACCAAACCTTAAAACCCATCAGCCCAGGAAGCCCTTGATACTTCTATACACTTCTTCAAATCCTAGCTATTGTTAATAGCCGAATACTGAGGATAACAAACTGCAGCCTTTGAAATGTATAATATTTGACCGCAGATTATTTTCTTGCAGGAAATCATACAGCTGCAAGACTGCATGGTCTGACTAAGCTTTGGTCTCTGGATTGGGCCATTTTTTGAGTTCTAAATCTTTCACACAGCTTTAAATGAAAAGGAACTAACAAGGCCAACAAATTCAGTTATCTGGAATGTATTGCCTGAAATGTAGTAATGTTCATCTTTCTTTTGATTGAATTCATTGTAATTGAAGATTTTGAATGAACTGTTTACATGAGTACTGATCTAATAGGATCTGGTGTTTACATACCCCACCACATTCAATAGGAACGGTGTAAACAGATGTGTGACAGGCGCATAATGGCCCAATATATGAGGTGTTTTATCAGAAGATGTGCATCTATCATGTGATCACGTGAGTGCAGTTTTTGCTGTTAATGGGATGCTTTTACCGAAGCAGTAACACAAGCTTACTCTCACTGAAGGCATGGGATGGGATGAGGAACCGAAAAGGTCAATACAATAGCGCCTCATCAGCACCTCAGATTGGTAATATTCAGAATGATGTAACATCATTACTACGTTACCAAATATGAAGTTAATAGTGAGGCTGTGCTGTGAACTCACCAGAAATGTTACTTTAATATCAACATTTTTTGAAGTAACGTTAAAGCAGAAACTCCTCATCACGCATTTCATCCTGAAAACCCAGATCCACCGATGGTCCATGACACTCACAGAGGTCTTCCTCCTCTTTGGTGACTTCATGTATTGTTGCATAAGATGTGAAGTCGGTGGTTCTGATCCACTTTTGTTGTTGTGGGATTTTTCTTTATAAACAGCGTCTTCAAAGTTTTCCAGGGGTTTTCAATATATATTTACAGCTTCAGTGTATCACGGCGTCTGACAGTTGTCTTGGATTTATTTGTAGAAATCATCATTCTTTGTGAGTTTTTACAAAGAACCATGTCTGCTTTTGGTTAGTTTATTAAATCCTGCATCATGCACTTGAGTTACATTGGCGAGTATGCACAGGCCAGGAGGTATTCCATCCGGCTGTTAACATGCTGTGGTTGTCTTTCCAATTAGTTATTCCACCTCTATGCAAAGGGATGACATTTTAAATGGGTTGGACTTTGTTATTCAGAATGGGGTGTTAATAAAGAGCATTTTCATTTCTTATCTTATCTATCTATGTCTCTTAAACCAAATCTATTCAGTATAACGGGATCCATTTGAACCCAGCTACTGACTAAATTTTGTCCCCTTTGCCCTTATGATTATGAAAAGGAAGCTTGTGTTTAACTAATGTAGTGTAGCCTCTGCAGGACCAAGAACATGATAAGGCAGATTTCCTGGAGCCACTTAAAGCTGAATTTGACTTTTTCTAGAAAATAGGATTTAAATGTCATAGTTGCACTTTTGTTTTCACATGAAATCGGTACTACTCCAGGTGAAAAATACATTGACCATAAGACTCTGACCCACCCTACTCTGTCTTAAATATAATTAGATAGGATATAATTACCACTACTTAATCTAGCATCATGTAATGTAATGTATGGTAATGTAATGTCATAGTATCCCCCTTGAGTAAATCCACAATAAGAAGCTGTGACAATGAACCAAAAAAAGCCCACTGCAACGAAGGGTGTGGCATGAGCGGTTTCTCACAGCTACTGGTTTTTCCCCTCTTTGGGAGGTTTGGGAGGGAGCCTTTTGCACATGCTAAGTGTGTCTGTTGTCGGTTCTTTGGGATACAAGGATGCTATCTTTTTTCATCTCGGTTTTGTACTCTTGCCCCCTGGCCATGCTCAGCTGGTCTGGCCATCTGTGCAAAGGCAAACAGGGAACAGAGGGATGTAAAGAGAGAAGTAGTGGTGGGGGGAGGAAATAAATTGAGAAGTAGAGAATGCTAAAAAGAAGGGGAGGGTCAGTGGAGAATGAAGGGCCTTTTAAGATGTGCGATCAGAAATAGAGGATTGTTTAAGGGTGATGGAAATGGGGAAGAAAGTCATTGTAGAGAGTTGTTTTTAAGATCTTATCAGCATAAAAATGATGTCTGGTCTTAACCCTGTCTGTATTTTTATTTCTCTCAGTTCCACCTTCCCTTGTTCACATGCTCCACAGGCCAAGCCTCTTCCTGTGGGCTGGCCCCATGTATTCCCCCAGTGTTTTTTTCACCACTTAGACTTCTGCACAACTGACTCCTCACTCTGTTTTTAAACCAAAGACCCACTCAAAACCACAGCTTTACCCCTACTTTTCTTCTTACATCAATTTTACCCAAACAGCATCAAGTAGGCTTTCATAGCTTGTTTGCCTGTGCAAATTAAAATGTTTCATGCCATCACAATTGTACAAGTTGCTTGCTTGTATGTGTGTAGTCTGCACGCTAAAGCTTTTGCTCTCCTATAAATTTAGCAACCCTGAAAATTAGTCCTTCACACTAGGGGCTCTGTTTCCATATAGTTCCACAGAAAAAATAACTCAACCCATAGCAGATACTCTAGCCAAGTATGTCACTGACCTTTTGAGTTTCACAGTGGGGACCATCTGCCACTGCACTGCAGTTTGCGTTGAAATGAATGAAGACTATTTGTTGAATGTGATGTTTTTGTAGTAGACGTCTCATCCCTCTGCTCCATCATCTGTGATCGTAAAGACAGTACGCATATTCAACCCCTCATAAAACATATGGATGTAATTGGCAATATTTCTTGTTTCCGTCAAAGCACATCCAATTAAGTTGTGGTGTATTTTTGCATGACCAAAATTGACTTTGTTTACAGTACCAGTCAGACTGTTTGCACTAGGATCAACATTGAATGGGAAACTTGAATTGAATAGTGCTTTATGAATTTCTCAGTATGTTAGATTATTCTATGCAGGCCTCTCCTGGGTTTACACATATTTTAATATCTTATACAGTATTATAACACCTGTTGTAGAATGATGCTAAAGCTTTGAGCCAAGCCATCACTTTATCTTACTTCATTCCTGTGGACTGATAATAGAGACAGCTAATAACATTATTATGTATTTTATCCCTGTTCCCTCTAGATACGGCCTTGCTGTCTTCAGAAAGCCTGTAGACCTGTGGCCATCCTGTGAGATTGGAGTCCAGCAGCCCTGCACCGCAGAGACTGACCACTGCCAATCAAGGGGAAATGAAGCCTGATGGTGTTACGGGAGCAATAGAACCAATGAAAACATTTGAATCAAATTCTGTAAATGAAGGGGCATCAGTCATGGAACCTGAGACCAACCAGGCAGCCAGCCCAGAGGAAATAACAAAACAACCTGTGGGAGAGAAGGACCAGGAGAAGCCTCAACCAGACCAGGAAAAGAAAAATCTGCCGGCTAAGACTTGCAACAGGACTTCAGGAGACTCCAAAGCCAAGACTTCCAACAAAGCAGACAAGACAAGACCTGGAGCCACCAGCCCGACCAAGACTACACGGCCTAACACATCCCAGAGCCGCCACTCAAATGGCGTGTCTAAGCCCCAGACCAATGGAGTGGCTAAGAAAAGTCCTCCAGCTACTGTCAAACAGAGCAACCCAACCACAGCTGTACTTAAAAAGACAACAGGACCCAATGTGGCCTCAGCCTCCAAGAGCAAAATTTTGGAGAAAAAAGCTACAGGGGCTGCCCCACCCACCACTGTTACCAAGTCAATAACTGGATCAACGGCGGCCAAGAAGACACCAAATACACCTACTAATGGTGTCAAAAGCAGCATCACAGCGGCTACTACTAAAAAGCCCTCAGGTTGGTGAAAATATCATCACCAAAGAATAAGTTCCACATCCATAAGAACAAATTATTTCACAGCTAGAACTCGAATGAAGAGCCTTCATTGTGAGTTAATTAGGCGGGGACTGATACTCTTTGCATATTCAGCACATATACTGTAGTAGACATACCGGAATGGATGCCATGGATCTAGGAATGTATATGTCCCAGATCCTTATGAATTATGTATGAAACATATATCCGCCTGATACTATAGCTGTGATATATATTAATCTATACTATGGTATTATATGCTGTTCTAATTATTCCTGCCATCATTTTTATATTTCTCTCCTCCAGCTCCAAAACCTGCCTCTGCAACTCCCACCAAGCCTAGCTCTGCTGCTTCAACCAAGCCCCCCGTTTCTAGGACAACCAGGTAGATGTGGCATTTGTTTAAAATTGAAACCACACCCTTGTGGGATCGTGTCTCTATATGCATGTATGAGCATATAGAGACATATTGGTAAAGCTGTCTGTAATTGGTCCTCCTCTCAGAAATCCTTGAGGCAAAAATCATCTGTTCTGTTGTTTTGAAAGCTTTTATAATGGAATGGAATGGAAAAATCTGAAAGTTTGCTGCGGAGTATTAGCAAATTTGAACAAAAAAAAACCCAAACTACAAAAACGTATAGATAAGAACTGTGAGGAATAAGGTGCACATAATAAAGCACCTTATTGCTAAGTTGGTTTAAAAAGAGTCACTTGGCTACAAGTTTCAAAGAAGACACTAGGTGAGTTTAGATCGACCCCTTTACTCTTATTAAAAAGCCTAATTAAAATTAAATTGCTCCATATAAACACCCCATTTCGAATAAGAACGCCCAATTATATTGAAATTTCATTTCTTTGCTGAATAAGCTTTTTGGAATATCCGATCAGAAATTCAAGTGAACAGTCGAGTGGAATACTTTGGCGTAGCAACTCACATGCTGAGATGTCAGCATTTAATGAACTAGATCACAGCAGAGAGTTTAATTTTGATACAAATTCTCAAAGTATTAAGTGGGAAAATAAAAAGTGAATTCTACAAACAAGTCCAAGAAAAACAGACAGGAGGCTTGATAGACTGAAGCTGTGAACAAATTAAAAACCCTTGGAACACTTTGAAGACGCCGTTAATAAGGACAAATCCCACAATAACAGTCAATCAGAATCACTATCTTCACTTTTTTATTGAGAGCATAGTAAGATGATTATGTTGTGATTTCTGCAGGCATCTATACCAAAGATGGTTTCTTAAGTCTGTAGAATATGATGTGTAGGCCACAACAACTCTGCAGCACCACAATATTTGAATAAAAATTGTATTTTAACACAAAAATTTCTTCTTTAACAATACTGTACCTGCCCGTGATTTAGCTATTATTAGGCAATATCACTGTTTATTTATATTAAATTGTCCAGCCCCAGGATAAGTCAATACATAAAATTAGATATAATATATTTTTTGAGGTGCAGTATCATCTTGAATGCACCTCCACTACGAAGGTCTTCCTTGAAGGCTAACAGGCTCTCCTACACAGGGAAAAACCTTTTTGCTAGGATCTCTGCAGGTTTCTGCTTATTATGGCCAGCAATATAGACAAAATCAAATGACAAACTATTTTTGACCAAATACCATATAAACATCTGCAAAGGAACAGAAAAGCACGTTCAACATCTTTAATGTTGGAGTTTGGAAATACGTTTCGTTTATTCTGTAAGTGCCTGGATAAATTTGGCTGTGGCGGACCGCCAGCGTAGAATGAATCAGTGAGAAACCCTGCACTTTGAGGCACCAGTAAGGCTTTCCAGTCATCGCATTTTCCCTCCCTCCTACCGGCCCTGTTCCTCCATTATAAGAGAAAACCTGAGTTACTATCAAGCTGTTGCTTCAGTGACAGCATCTCAGTAACAGTCATAATTGAACTGATCACATGATAGAAGCCCGTCTTCAGATAGAAAACGTCTTATATTTGTTGATTTTGTGTTGTTACTCAACTGTTTAGAGCTGTTCCGATTGAATGTGTCGGCAAATGCAAACACTAAATCCCATTAGATCACTACTTATGTAAACGGTTGACCAGAAATATTCAATTTTTTTTCCCATGGCAACACAGCCAAAACATTTTTCTTTCTAAAATTACTACGTTGGAGTTAAGGTCTAATAATCCTCCACATAGACTGGGAAGTGCCTGTTATAAGTAGGCCAGCAACCAGCCCGTGTCAGAACAAGCCTTGCTGAAATGCCTAGCAGGGTTTCACTAGAGAAAGCATTATACCGCAGCATAATGAATGGTGCAAGGTTTGGGAAGGAGTTCCGAATGGGAAAGAGGAGCTATCCGATGAATAAACTGAGAACGAGAGAATGCTCTTTGGGTTTTTGCTTCTATAGAATGAGCATTTTCTTGAGTTTATGCATGTGTTTTGAGTCTGATTGTGTGCAATTGGGTCATCATGTGTTCCTAACCTGAGTCACACTGTGTACCCAGTGTTGGATCCTGAGGTGAGTTGGCGACAGACCAAGATAAGGGGCTGAAGTAAACTTTTGTGAGACTGCAGTCACTATGATCAGATATAGCCTTTGGGAGTCAAAACACTGGTTCATCCCAACGCCTCCTTCTGGTGCTTCTTCTTCTGTCTGTTTGCCAGAGCAATAGCTTCTTTCTTGCTTTATTTCTCCATTACTGTGATGATGTGGTTTGCACAATGTGCTTGATTTTGCCGTCTCTGACCACAATGCGGTACTTTTCCAGCTTCCGCTTGTTCCTCAAGTCACCAGGCGCCTATAGGGATTTGCCCTCAACCCTTAAAATCACTCTCAGCCTTAAATGAACTCCCCTTACACATATCACACTTTAATTAATATCCTCATGATCTACTGCCAGAACATCACCACTGCCACTTTATATTTGTTCGGTACGTTATCATAAATTTTTGAATCTGGAAGTGTGTAGGCTTTGACTGATACACTTACATCTATTTGTATGTCTATAAATGAGCCTTTAGATGCATGTCACTTTCTTCCATTCTTCAGTGAGGTACTTAACGGCTAAGATCCCCTTCTCCCACCACTTACCACCAGTAGGCAGCAGTTGGATTGTGGAGATTATACTCAGATTACAGCTTTATACAGTGATTGATTTACAAAACATCTCATTAAGAGTATTACCCAAGGCTGCAGTGGCACTTCAGTGCAGAATGCTGGGCTCGAGACTGATTGCTTATTACATTCTAAGGCTGGCTGATAATGGGGGGGATTTTTGCTTAGAATTGAGATCGATTCCCGAATTGATTTCCCTCTTAATCTTAGCATTAAGTTTACATCACATCTCACTTTGTTATGGGCATGACAGCATTAAAAAGCACCATGCGCTGTCAGTTTATAGCACACAGATTCATGCAGGAACTAATGGTTAACTCCGGCAGCTCTACTGCACACTAGTGTGCTGCCCAAATGCTTGAATATGTCCGAGCCCAATTTTCTGATAACTAAGTTTGTGATCTTGTCAGGCACCAAATTTCAAGTTGATCGGGTCAGAACTCTAGAACAAGTTAGTCAGTTCGGCAGTATGTCACACCTGATCTCTAGGTCTTGATTATATTTTCAACAATCTGGTTTACAAATATGAACCCTGTGTAACACATTAACGATTTTGAGTCAGAGTCAGTAGGACAGAAGACCTTAAAGTATGGCTCCTGTCATTAACCGACTGTGTCCCAGAAGTTGATTACAAATAGACATGTCAGATATCAAAATTAAATACAAATTTACAAGGTTTGGTACACCTTTGCCCAAAGTAAATGAACATGTTGGAAAACATAATTGCATATGTAAAATCAAATCAAAGAGCTATGTAGCACTTTAACCATCCCGATACGGTTACTAGCTTCAGAAACAGAAAGGGTAGGTACAGAGAACCATAGGAAGTAATTGTTGTTGCTGTGCCCTAACACACTGCAGTGATATTACCACCAGTACTTCATTGACATGTGACACTATTTAGGTGAGGCACGGTGGGGGAGTGGTTAGCGCTGCTGCCTCTCCATAAGATGGGGCCGAGTTCAATCCACCTCTGCCGCGCTTTCTGTTCGAGGTTTGCATGTTCCCCCAGGATCTCCGACTATCCACAGAACAGACATGTAATATAGGTGAATTAAATGAAGGGAATTTGATGGATAGATAGAAATAAATTTAGTCAGTGCAGTAGCTCCAGCATACAGGTATTCTAAAGGTGACTAAAAATGAAGACATATAATAGGACTAAAAATGAAGTCCACATGTATATGTGTATATATCTATATACATACATACATATGTATATATAGCCATCAGATGCTATGCCTTATGCAAGATTGGAAGGTCTGATTTCTTATGAATAAAATTCTTAACTTACTTATTTCATTTTGTAACTTTTACATGTGTAAATGTAAATTGTATATACAGCTCAAATTTTTCTGCATTTTTTCAGACAATGCACAAACAGCTGCATGTACAACCAGTGTATCGGTCCAGCATGGAAGACTGCCAAAATGATTTAGGCCAAAATGCAAAATTAGCTTGTTGTCCACTATATTACAGTAAAAAAAAAGAGGTGTCGTGTTCGTACTGACAACTGTTTTCGAATGAGTAAATGATCCAAGCAGCTTGAATTGGTGAATAACTTTCCAACCTAAACACCTATTGACTTAAAAAAAAATCAGCAACAATCATGTCCTGGGTAAAGGAATTATCCTTTCACTCTCACTTGAAGCTTTTAGTTTTGTGTTGGACTCACCGGTCCCATCACAGATGTTTCGGCAAACCTGCATCTGCAGGTCAATTCATATGTTCCAAATTTTGACTAAATGGGACCAAAGGTTGAGAAATTATGGTCCTACAACTTTGGAAGCTAAAGCTCCCCCTAGTGTCAGAAATATAATACTGACCTTTCTCAAAATCCTTTCAGTTGAACCTCACACTAAGGTCTATGTGCGTACTAATTGGAAAATAATCCATGACATAGTTTTTGAGTTATCGTGTTAACACTAAGTATCTGCGGCAGTGGCGGCAATTACAATTCCATAATATCCCCGTCTCTTCAGGGATATAAAAGAGTGGACACTGTAGACCAACTCAGAAGCAGAGAGCAGGCACTTTATTTTTAATATCCAGATAATAACCAGACGGCATTAATACTGAGTGGTGCTAAGTGACTACAAAAATACACTTCGTATAGGACGGTGGGTCTCCAGCATAATCTCATGCGGCTGCGGCTAAACACTTAACATATGCAATTGCACCAGAATACATTTCTGTTACTATATTCATAGTCTATTTTTATTTGTACCCACGAAGTTTGAGTTCTTAGTTGGATCAAACAATAATAGAAGATGAGTCAAAGATACATTTGCACAACACAACGAAATGTATGATCTTACTTCTGGTATTGTCAGAACATTCAAATTTCTACTTCAGGCTAGTAGTACTGTTAATTTTCATTGCAGCGGAAATGTTTGGCTTAGTTTAGTGAGTAACCAGAAAATGTATAATATATACCATTGTTAATAATGACATCTGCTATATACATATTTTTTAATTTACAGAAGCATGGTTAGGCACCATTTTCAATATAAACAATAAAAGGACAAATGATGGCACACAAAGATGATCCTGTGGCTTTAAGTGGACCAGCAGACAGACATTATAGCAGCTTATTCAGCCTTCATCAAGAGTTGTCGAGGATAAACACACGATCAGATCAGCTGTTGACACCTTTGTCTGTTTGACCAATAAAAGCTATGAATTTATCAGTGTTCTCCAGCTCTTAGGCTTCTGTGAGCAATTTATAGTTTGAATAAGCATGGTGAACTTATATCAGGATCATTTTAAATCAGCAGCTGCATTAAAAACTGTCCCTTTCAGGAAATAGTCATTACGCAACAAGTTAAGGTTGTATTTATTCCTTTTTAGACTGTTTTGTTAAAAATGCAAATGTAAACAAAGAAACTTGGGTACTCAAATTTAACCAAATTTTAAAAAAAACTATGAGTAGTTTGTTAAAACAAAAACGCCCAAAAACGCCTCTGTAGCGTCCATTCATGTCAAATTGGCCACCTTCCTGTTTGTCTTAGGCCATAACATCAAATTACAATTTGGTAGATCCTGAATTGATAAACATGCATCCCAAGTTTCATGCTTCTAGGTTAAAGTAGCTCCATTGTCGAGGGTCTTTTGAAAATTTCAAAGGGGCACTATAGAGCTCTTTTTCAACGCCCTTTGTCGCAACCTATAACACACGTAATTTTTCGCCATACCTAATGTGTGTGCAATTTTTCCTGAGTTTTCGGGGATGGGAAAGCCGCAAAAAGGCGATTCTTTTGCCAGGAGAAATTGAATAATAATAGTAATAAGAAGAACTCCTTGCAATTCAATAGGGTCCTTGCACTGTCAGTGCTCAGGCCCTAATTAACAGATACTAAGAAACCGGGGAAATAGTTGGCGGTGACTGAATCGAAGGCGGAAATTCCTGTATTAAAAATCCTTTTTTTATTGGTCTTATGTGATATTCTAATTTTCTGAGATAGTGATTTTGGGTTTTCATGAGCTGTGAGCCAAAATCATCAAGATTTAAACAAGTAACGGCTTGAAATATTTCCCTTTGTGTGTAACTAATCCAAAATATAGACGAGTTTCACTTTTTAAATTGAATAACTGAAATAAATTAACTTTTCCACGATATTCTAATTTATTGAGATGCACCTGTATACTTAATTTCAAAAAGTATTTCCTTCAATACCTGCATACAGCGAAGGCTCAGAAGTATTAATATCAAAAATAGTGGCAGTAGATATTGTGATAATGTACCTAGTAAATAAAAAGTGGCTAAAGCAGAGATACCAATACATTGGATGTTGTCTGTGAAGACAATAAGACCTGTGGATGGAGAGCGTTTTCATATTTTAAACACATTTTGTCGTGTCATTCTTCATTATATCTAGTGATACTGCGCCGTTCAGTACTTTAAGAATCTCTTTTAAGAATCTCCACCAATCTCACAAAGTGAACACTCGAGCACAGACAGAAGCCTCCGTAAGAATCTTTATAAGTTTTTTACATTGAGCGTAAATTATCCTTGAGGTTATGACATCTCTAAGAGCTATTCTGAGGGACTCCTTATCTGTTTTAGTTTTAGCAAATTTGCTTGTGTTTGAATGAGAAGAGGAGAAAAGTAGACTGGTGAACAACATTTAAAGTTGATCATTTCGGGTTTATTTGTTTCTCTTAACATTTGTGGAATTCACAACAGGGAATATCTTCATATTTTTGGTTTAATTAATCTTAAAAGATTGAACTGAATTAAGCCTTTCTATAAGTTTCAAACCTCATCCAACAATCAGAGAATTTAATGGTGAGAAAAGAGATGTCTTAACAAGTCACAAATTTTCCTCCATAGACTAAAGAAGAAAAGTAATAGAACCAGCTGATGACTCTGGCCTCGACCAAATACAGTAGGTGGAGGGACCATTAGTAAAATTAACTGATCGATAATAATATAGTCGAAAGGGTAGCTACACTATGAATGTGTTAGACAAAAGATGTGTGTTGCAAATGATAGACGAACGTATTATTAAATGAGTACTAAACCATATAAGATAAGTTAAAATAATGCTTTATTTGTCCCACAACAGGGATATTTTAGAGGATGAGAGAAACAGATCACAATCAAGCCAGTGGGGATTCATTTGCATTATTGAATGACATCCGTAAGACTGCAGTTTAGGCTGAGGAGTTGTTAAGATTATGCATTAAAACATAATCTTTATTCATAAAAAAATGAATTAATTAGATTATGGGAATGTGAAGTTGATGACCATTTGTAGCATTAAAAGGAACTGTGGATGAATACAAACATCTTTTTGTGATGTAAATGAAAAATTTCCTCCAAAATGGTGACAGAGAAGTTATTCTACCAGTCACTATTTCTTAATCTTTCTTTATCTCATTTTTTCAGGCCTATAACTGGCTCACCAGCATCAGCTCTTCCGGCCACAGGCTCACCCCGCCCCCCCAGTACCGGTACAACCAAGAGCTCTTTAGCTACAGCCAAAACTGCCATTCCTAGGAGCTCTGAGCCCATTGCTAAGTCTGCTGCATCCAGACCTACCACAAATACCCCCCCTGGTAGTAAAGCTCCAGTATCACTGACGTCCAGAAACACAACACCTGTGAAAAAAGGTAAGCTGGAATGATTAAGTAACCTTCTATCAGTTATAAATCTTTAGTACATTAAAGAGGAAACTCTCTTTTTGTACAAAACATAAATTTTACCGTCAACTATTTATTGATGCCCTTGCTAAAGGACATCAATGTCAACCCTACCGTCATATACTTTCTTCCATCTGTATTTGACGGAGAATGGTCAATCCTCATCTCCCCAAAAAACACTGGACATAAACTCCAACCTGCTTTTTAAGGAGGCCTAAAGGTCTGCAGCTTATACTTTTTTTTAAAATTTATATGTATTTTTCTTTTTCTTTTAAATTTTGCTCATTTTATACATAGTTTTAACCAAATATGAACTTAGGTTGCTCAGATTTCAAATACGATAGGGGTTATGGTTCATCATATGGTACATCAGCACACAACAGGATGGGTTTACATGGGCGACTTCTCTCCTATCCCAATTAAACCTTTCCGAATTGCAATGTCGGTCGCCTGTTTACATGACTTGAGATTTCTTTTACCGACCCGGTGTTTACATGCATCAACTCATCTAATCGGAAACAGATTTCTGACATGCGCAGACGATCCACATTCCAGTTCATAAGTTGTCGACAATGCTTCGATGAGTTGGGTGCCAACCGCAGACATGTGTCCAGAAGGAGAATACGACAAAGAGGAAATGCACAGAAGTGAATTTTCATCCATTTAACCTTCCAATTATGTTAAATTCTTTCAATGTTGCGATGAGTAAATTACTTTCCGATGGAGACGGTACTGTTTCGAAGTCTCCATATTTAAAATAAGTTGCGGCGCTGAAAAAACTCTGGGCATGCACAGATAAAACGCAAACAGAAATCTTTCTGAAACAGTGTTTACATGCAGCAACTGGCTATCGGAAATATTTTCTGAAAGGACTTAGACTACCTCCTTGCAAAGGAATGAAATCTAACATGCAGGATTTTCCAAATCTAATCAGAATTAGTCTGTCCACGTAAAGCCAGCTATTGAGTAATGACCTCACCTCATCTGTGACCTTGGGACACAAGTGTTATAATTCTAGATAAACTCAATCTATTTAATCTGCACACTGCATATCCCTGATTTTAATAAAATGCCTTATAAATGAAGAAAGCTATTACATTCAGTATGGCACTGTTTTTTTCTTCTTTTTTTTGTACTTGAAATATATAATTGTCTCCCTGTACCTTTTTTCCCACCTAGATGTTACCAAATCAGCCACCTTAGCATCCAAAAAGGCTGCAGAGTCCTCTCCTTCTCTTCCACCCTCTACAACAAGGTCAAAAAAAACCGAAACTCCTAAATCCGCTGCAAAGTCTGATACCAACGCTAAAAAGCCTACTGCTAGTAAGGCTGCAGACACCAAGACACCCAACACATTAAAAAGTCAAAACAGTAAAACACTTTCCAAGGATCCTTCCAAGGCCCCTGGATCCAAAATGGCTACAACTAAGAGCTCCAGCTCAAAAAAATCTGTGGGCAGCAGCACCCCAACTCCTGTGAAACGTGCCCCAAAAGCCGAGACTGTTTCAGAAACTGGAAAAGAAATAGCTTTGGCTGCTGCAGCTATAGCGTCTGCTGCAGCTATAGCGTCTGCTGCAGCTTCCATTGCTGGGCCAAAGAAACCAGAACCCCCTGCTGAAGCAGCCGTGGAGACTCCTGCAGCAGATCTGATGTCAGGCCAGGCTGAAGTAGTCCAAGAAAAAGCTTCAGCCCCCATACTGGAGCCACTATCTGCAACCGTTTTGGAGACTGTGCGAGAATCAACATCAGAACCAGTACCAGAGCCCATTCAGGAACCAAAACCAGAACCCATTGAGGAACAACTACCAAAACCCATTCAGGAACCAATATTGGAATGCATTCAGGATCCAACACCAGAGACAATAAAGGAACTAATGCCAGTACCTATAAGACAAGCAACACCAGAACCCATACAAGAAATAACACCGGTTTCAATACAGGCTCCAGTACCAATTTCAGAGCCCGTTCAAGAACTCGCAAAAGAGCCAACACAAGAATTGACTCCAGAGCCAATCAGGAAACCAACACCAGAACCTATACAACAACTAACACCAGATCTATTATGGGAAACGACACCAGAACCTGGACAAGATCAATCTCCTGAGCCCTCTCCAGAACCAATGTCTGGGCAAACAGCACCGTCAGTTCTGGGAGCTGAACCTGTCGATGAACCAGCCTACAATGTTGAGCTGTCAGCCCAGTTGAACGTTTTCAAGTTCCAGGAGTCAGCAGAAAAGTTGGTTACTTCCTTGGGAACTACTGTCATGTCTCCCCCTTGTTCCCCACCAGGCTCTGTTTCTCCTGCCAGAGCGCCAAAGAATGGCTCTTCTCTGCTGGACATTCAAATCCAATCTGATCACTGGGTTAAGAGCCAGCCCCAGCCTCCATCTGACTCTGTTACTGCCAGCTCAATCAATATGATGTACCTTCAGGCAGGGGACGAAGCTAATATAGCAACGTTTGAGGAACATGAGGCAATGAAGGAGGAAGAGAAAGAGAACCAGTTTATGCCTACATCTGCAAACACCATCAACTTCATGGTACAACCTCATTTGTTCAGTACCTCTCCCATAAATGATTTCCCCCCAGGGCACCTGATCTCCCCTCATGAAAAAGAGGAGGCAGTTGAAAAGGCTGATGAGGAGATAAATGAAGATGTTGATTATGACAAAGAAGATGAAGATGAGGAACAACTGAGACTGGGACATCCGCCTTCATTCATAGCCACTTACATTAGCACATCTCAACCCACTGAAGAGTTCCAAATCACGTCCCCCACCTTTTTTGGTTCTTCAAGGTGGCACGGTGACGACCAGCAGCCTGGGATGGACTCTGAGGATGTGAGCAGCTGCACAAGCAGTCAGCAGCCCGGAGTTTCTGACCTCAGCAGCACTCAGCACACCGGGATATTAGAAGGCACTCAAAGCTCAGATGCCGTTGTTGACTCAAGCCTCCGTGGCTCTGACGGCGATTTCAATCTCATAAGTTCTCCCAATGTGGAAACCCTGGCCAATGAGGAAGTGGAAGATGACGAGGAGGAGGAGGAGGAGGAGGAGCAGGTGGATGATATTGACCTCAGTTCAGAGAGGGTAGAGGAGCACCACAAAGTGTTAGAGCAGCAGCAGAGACATGACGACGATGACGACGATGAAGATGTAGAGATGCCCAGTGAAGGAGTGACAGAGAGCTGTGAGAATGCTGATGAAGATGAGTTTAATGAGGAGGAACGTTTAGACCACCTCAGTTGCTCTGGTCGTCTGCTTTGCGAAGCGCCTACCCCTTCATGTGACCAGACAAACCCCTTGTCTGATCCCTGGGCTCAACCAGCCTCACTGCTCTGTGTCTCGTCCCCCGGCCACATTTCTGACCACGGTGCAGTTAAATCGGAGACACCCACCCAGTCTCCTATCAAGGCACATTTGGACAGCAGTGCTCATTGCTTTGCTCCTCAATCAGAGGATAAGCACGAGCAGCACCAATCGGCCCATATGGATATGAAGAAATCCGACCTGGAGAAGGTTCATATTCTACTTGATGGCCCAGCTGTGGATGTAGCGGCCCATAGCAGTAGTGAACTGAGCACACCAGAAGACATCTGTGATTATGATAGCAGCTCTGGGGTGGAGTGCCGCTCCGACAAGCAGCAGACCCCAGTGCCCGCTTCATTACAGCCTGATATGGATCAGGACCTAGGTATTCATTTGGAAAAAGGCGACGGAGAAGAGGAAGAGGCTGAGACACTCCCTGCTGATGAGGTCCCAGGAACCGGACCTCCAACTGCCCCAGCATCTGCCCCATCTTCCCCCTCTACCTCTGGAGATGAAGCCAGTGACACAGAGGGTGAGATGCAAATAAATGACCCAGATGCACCAGTGATGGACGAAAGCGCTGGATTTGATAGTCCTACTCCCACCTGTAGTCTACCTGCTCTGGAGGAGGATGAAGAAGCGGTAGATATGATGGTCGGAGAGGGGGATGAGGACGGAGGTGGAGTTACACCACAGTCTGCCAACTCTGTGGCATCTTATGGCTTCGACTGCACCACATCCAACTCCAACGCTCATTCTATGGCTGAGAGTTGTGGAAAGAGCCCAGGAATCTTCTCCCTGGAGAATGAGGAGCAGCTTCCAGAGGAGGCTAAGGACCCCTCCCTCATCAAGGAGCTCACTCTGCCATCAGCTGCTGCTGCCCAGGCAGGGGACAGGCTGGTTAGACAGGTGGACCTCATGCCATTCGGTCATCCGGAGGAGTACCAGTCCAGTCTGGATAAGCACCACTACATGTTCGGGGAAAAGGTTCCTGTGGACCACCTGCAGGAAGTGAAGCCGATGGAGCCAAGTCACCACTTTGAGCCCCAGGAGTCTGGAGACACCAACAGCAGCCACCCACCCTACTACTCCACCATTTGTGATAAGACTGATAGTTTTCTATCAGGTAATGTATGAGTACCCCCAGTTATCTTTGGAATGCACCTTTTCCCCACAACCTTCCCCCTCTACATCTTATTTGTTTTGTCCAGTTGGCTGAAAAAAAACAGAAAGTAAGATTTTAGGAAAAGGAAAATGAATGAAGGAGAAAGTTACTGTAGCAGTTTTTAAATGAAGACTCCCTCTTTCATGTGTATGTCTTAAACACCTTGACAATAGCTACTACCATTTTCTAGTAGACTGTTGTTTTTAAGTAACACTGAATATCATGGAGCCCTGGATGCGGTATTGACAGATTGGTCAGACGTCAAAATGGAAAAACGGGAAAAAAAAGTGGATGAAACTACATGGACTCATTGTGTATTTATCCTAGTGTTTACACCGAAAAAATGTATTTGCCTATTTGTTGTTTTTTTCTGTTGACTCCTGGTCCTCCCTACCCAGTGTACCCATGTGTCATGTCCAACAGCACCGCAGTGAAAGTAAAATGTTCCTTTTGAAATTGAATGTTTTTGTTTCAGGCATTTTAGCTATCAATACAAAGGCTAGTTACCGTATTAACATCGCTGATCTGCCCTTACATGTTCGATGAAGTAGGTGTGGGAGTATTAGATAGAAATTGGAGAAGTTTTTAATGAGTAAGAGGTTCTCCACTCTTTGTAGAAGTTGTTAAGGTATTATAGTGTGCAGTGACATATAGTATGTGTTACAGGCATTTGGTTGTAATGGCAAAGTTTCTAGCCTAAGTTAGCTGATAATTTGTGTTGATGAAGAAACTATCTAGCCTACTATTTGTGATGAGACACCACATTGTCCTACACTTATAACGGATGAGCTTTACACTTGATGAAATGTTTTCATAGTGAAGGTTTGTTATACTATCTCAACAGTATATTGCATGCTTAACTAACAAAAAGACTGTACTACCTTGAATTTAAAACCATTCAATACTAGACATGTTCAGAACTAAATAAATGAATGTTTCACACTAGGTTTATCTTTCAAAATTCCATTAAAACATCATTGTAAGGCATTTTGTTCTCGTTTCTATTTTACTCACGGATCCAGCATGCCTGCAATCTCTCCCTATGTTTTGTGTGTTGCCCAATGGTGTTGTATCTAAAATGGAATTTTGGTCAAACCAAAAGCGGAATCGTGATTATGTCCAAGGGCCCTTTTTTCTTCACCATGAATAATAATAATAATACATTTAATTTATAATGCACTTTGTGCATACAAAGTAAAAGCAGATAAAAGCATCAATAAAAAATAAAATTATTACTATATGAAAAACTGACCAAAAAGCAGCAATGTTAATTTAAGTTATAGGTTCTGCTAAAAAGGAAAGTTTTAAGTTCTTTTTTAAATGTGTCAGTCGTCTATGGAGCCCTCAGATGGTCAGGGAGGCATTCCACAGACGAGGGGCAGCAGAACAGAAGGCCCGATCACCCATGGTGCTGAGCTTAGTCCGGGGGAGGAGGAAGCGGTATGAGTGGGTAGAACAGAGGGATCGTGTTGAGGTCAGTGGGGTGAATAGTTCTTTTAAAGAACTACTCACCCCAAATAATAAAATATTTGTCCCATTTTCAGATTTAACATCAGCTGTCCAGCACAATCAAACCATACTTAATGCCAGGTGGTGGTTACTTAAAAGGTTTAACATTGGAGATTTACTGTATGGCTTTTACAATAACCGCACAACTATGGCATTATATTTGTGCCCCAATTCTGAGCATGCAGTTTGGATGTCGGTTTGCTGAACAACACACCTGTGCCTCAATGTGTTGCTCCTGGTATTTCTTCTCTGCGCTCGCTGAAATGGCTTCAACTTGGCAGATTTTTCAAATCTGTCACAAATGCAGCCAATCACTGACTTTGACAGCATTATCTGGTTAGCAGCTGATTTGTTGCCCGCCTTGATTAAACGCTCACAGAGCACAACAGCTGTGTAACAGTTTTAACAATCAGTGGAAAAACAGCTAGTATTAAATGTGACTGACACTGGTCGGGTTCGTACATAAAAAACATAACGTCTGCTGGGATCGGCCGCTAGTATCCGGGACTCGATAGGGCTTGGAACTAAATATGTACCTGGTCTGCGCTGGAGAGCTGCCTAAGGTCACAATGGATTCTGCCACGCCGTCTTTTGACTGCGAATCAAACCCGTCCCCTTCACCGCAACAGAGCTGTCCAGCTGCTTCCCTTCGCATGATGACGTACTTGGGAAGTTGGCTTCGGCTGCCATGTCGAAATATGGCCTCAACAGTGAGACGTAACACTCAACTGTTATACATTGTTGTTTCACCTATAGGGAAAAAGTCCACACTGCCACAGCCTTAGTTTACAGTCACCAAAAGTGTGTTGTGTGTATACTTGAGCTCTCAAAAACATTCTTAGCCACTGTTCTTAAAAAGTCAAAAGTTTGATCTTCTGAATCTTCGGCTTAAAAGTCCGAAGTAGAAATGTTTCCCTTGAGGTCTTAAACAAATTTAGGAAGTTCTTGAATATGTTAACTTCTTCGAGAAAGGAGCAATGTTAATAGTTCTAAAACATTCTGGCAGAGCTGCATCGGAACCACCACACAATTAGGGAGGGGGGGGGGACTAGAAGCTGGTAACATTTCACCTGGTATCTCAGAAGAAAGACATGAAAAAAGAAAAAGTTCAGATCAGGTATCAGCGAAAACACTGAATGATAACTATATATACAAAGTTATGATTTTAATAGTAATGTAAAAAAATGTATGCTAGTTGTGAAATGAAATGATCGGTCATGTCAAAAGGTTTTTAAGATTTACACAGTTGTCGAGTTTTTGGTTAAAAATAAGTTTACCTACCCTGGCTTTGATTATGAATGACTCTTATTTGTAGGCCTACATTTATATTGATAGCTTTCAGAATGTCCTTCTAGTTTGATTAAATATAACTATGCTTGATAATATTTCGTGTTAACTGACTGAATTCCTTTGACAAACTTAATTTCAAATCAAATAGTATGTTTGTTTGAAAATACTGGTATATACATTTTCCTCTTATTCTCTTGAAAGTTTAAACTATCTGACAACTAACCAACTAACAGCTGTGCAATTGAAACCGCGACCCATGTGACCCATAAAACACATGAAAGTTGACTTAAATGAGGAGAAAAAAGGCGAGTCCCGCCGTCTTCCGGGTCAACCAGGTCATAGTTAAGCTTTTGCAGGAGCTACTCCCATTACAAAGCCTTGAATTTTTGTAATTGAAACAAGCATTAAATATTTTTAAAAATTAATTGTATTTAGGCCAAATACTTAATTAAGCCTGTGTTGGTCACCATCAAATGGTGATGGCAGTAACACAGACAGCGGTCAATAAAACCTTTGCTCCATCGCAGTACCGGGACTAAAACATTTCTCAGGGCTCTTAACACGCCTTCAGGCAGTAAACCACACAATGCTCGTACCCAGTACAAATACCTTTTTTCCTTCTATGCCTTTTTCCCCTGGCCTGCCTGCTCCTTCCCAGAAAGATGTTGGTGTTGTTACACACCTTTACCAGAGGTTTCTTAACCCTTGAGTGTTGAGCATTTATTATTTCATTTTTGTGTTTTGGGATATTGCTGCCTTTTGAAAAATATGTGTCTACATAGACACATTTAAAATAGGATGAATCATTCACCTTTAGCTTCATATTTTTGACCGTCATTGATTTTTTGTCGCTTCCCATGTTTGTTTGTCTCTCTTCAGTACTTGTTTGTATTGCAGACAATGTATTGTATTTTGTTGTGTTTGCTTGCCTTGCATGGAATTCAGTGAGAACAAAGCAGCAGATAGATATCGTTGTTTACATCATTAAAGCAAGCAAAGGAAAATATGCTTTTATAAAAATGCATTTTAAGAGAGAAACCAGGTCATAAATTCCTTGTAATTTTTTTCCTGATTTGTAACTATAGTAAAATAGTGTTCCTGTGTCATGTATGTAACTTTATTTTTAAAGCCCCTTTCTTTTTTCGTCAGGCCTCTCCTGTCTTGTCACATAGCTCTTCAACCCTCCTCCTGGTGTTTTTTCTTGTACCAAATGTTTCATTTGATGCATGCATCTCTGATGGATGAACCAAGTGATCTTGACTGTCTGACAGGAGACAAGAATACAGATGAAGATAAGCTGGGAAAAAAATTCCAAGAAGACAACTGGAACCAGAGCGACACCACCTCTCTTAAAATAGCCAATGGCCACTACTTGGCATTGGTCCCAGGCAACAGGAGGCCCATTGACCCCACTCATGCAGTTAATTTTGCTAAGATCGCTTCTTCTCCATCTTCTATAGAGCTTGATTTAGACAGATGCACTGGCGGAGAACAGTTAAGGAAGCTTAAACAGCACCAAGAGCAGCTGAAGGAAATGCAGCTCCGTCAAGAACAAGAGATGCAGAAGAAACAGTGTCTGAAGGAGGAGTTGCTGAGGCTGGAACAGCAGAAACAACTGGAGAAGCAGCACAGGGAGCTCCTGCTCCTGCAGGAGCAGGAACATAGGCATCGCAGGCAGGTCATGCAGTGGCAGCTGGAGCAGCAGTACCGCATGCAGCAGAAACAGATACAGCAGCAGTTGAGAAAAAGTCCGACCGGAGTCATGCCGTCCCCCTCATCTGGGCTCTGCACCATCTATGAAGCCATGGAAACCAGTGACGAGGAGGACGAAGCTAGAAGAGAGCACAGCAGGTACAATCAGCCGATAGGGAACAGGACGCCATTGTACCAGAGTGTCACACAGGCTCTCCAGAGGCAGTTTTGTCCACTGCCTGCCCAGGACCTGGAATGGAACAAGAAGGTGGATATGGTCCAGCAGCTCATCAACCAGACCTTGATGCTGTCTGGAGATGTAGGCTACCCTCCTCTCCTGCTCCTCCCTGTGGGGACAGGTGGAACCCTAAGCCCGTTGGAGAGCGGTATGTGGCCCAGTCTGCTACCCCAGTTCAGCCCTCCAGCAGCAACTGTCACCTCTGTCAGCAGTTACTCCCCAGACAGTCGGGGCGGCTACCCTGGAGAATGGACTGTGGTGGAGGTGGAGACCCAGCACTGAACACAGCCACTCAAGTTCATCGACCTTTGAATATTAAACCAGTCCCCCTAGGGTTACGATATTATCACAACAGTTGACCCACATTCCACCAGTCTTTCTGCATTCTTTACTACCTTCTTATTTTGTCCAAGTGCTTATTTGCTACTTGTTTGTGAATTTGAAAAATGGTAGTTTGCCATGTTTACCATCATATCAGCCCCCCCAAAATCTACTATTTTACTGTTGCAATGTGAGCCGGTAGTGAAGAATGGTGCCACTCACATCTGTATATACTCAATATGAAAAAAACAACTATTTACTTTAGCCTAGCATGAAGACTGGAAACATTAAAACAGGTTATGTGGAAAGGTTAAAAAAACTGCCATCTCTCAAGCTCATCTTACATCTTGTCAGTTTAATCCAAAAAAAACAATTAATTGTTTTACAAGAAGCAGTTTTAGATACAGTGCCCTCCAGAATTCCTTCACTAAATCCTTTTTTTTAAGATTGTAACAATAATTATATACTTGCTATCTATATTTGATGTACTTATATGTAGCGTTAGTAATAATGGTACATTTCAAAATGTACTACACGTGAACTAGAAGTGTGTGAGCACCGCTTATAAATGCGTTTGAACAAGGCGACTATCAGGGTAAGGCGACTGGATGCCGTTTCCCGGATTATCGGCAAGTCAGCAGCTCACGTGTTATTTATAATCACACTTAAAATAAAACACAGAGTTGTCCAAGGTGCTGTACAGTCAATACATAATATAGGCACATATCAAAGACACAAAGTTAAGGTTAAAGGAAACCCTCATCCTGGGTTAAGGGCCATGAATCTTACGGCGTGATTTAGAAACAGACAGCGTGGGGGCTGACCTGACATGAGGGGGCAACAAACTCCACAGTTTGGGGGCTGCAACAGAGAAAACTGGGTCTCCCCTTGTTTTCAGCTTCATCTGAGGGATGACCAGAGGCAGATGGACCTCAGGACCTCAGACCTCAATGAGCTTGATGGTGTATCTGTCTGTAAGAGGTCAGTCCTAATCCAAACATAAATGGATCCCAGTGACGAGAAGATGGCGCTGGTGTTCGTGGCCATCCGTCCTCTGCTCTCACTTTTGTTTGTATTACTGTTGTTTCTGAATCTTGCCACATGACATGTCAACTCTCTCTTTTAAGGACTCTTAAAAACACTTCTGTCCTGTTGTGTGGAGTAGCACTAGACTGTATCTGCTCGTTTTTTATACAGAACCAGTCAAAACTTTTGGACACACCATCTTATTCAATAGCTTTTATTTATATTTATTTTCTACACAATAGAACATTGATGAAAGCCTTATAATGCAAAATGACTTATATTTTGTTTTGTAGACTTTTCAAAGTAGCTACCTTTTGCTTATATGGAACTTTTCCACGTTCTTGGTGTTTTTTCTCAACCAGCTTCACACCCCGACAGCTCCTCCTGCCATCTGCTCCGCTTTTCTGGTTCTCACAAAGACAAACAATTCTCAATGCCTTTCCTTCAGTTTCCTTCAGACATCCTTTACTTCTTATTTGCGACTCTCAGTCATTGTTTCTTTGCAGCGGTTCAACCTTCAAGGCCCGACTGATGCCTCCCTTCTGAAGAGTTGATGTTGAGATGCGTCTGCTACGTAAACTCTATGAAGCTTTCATGTTCATGTTGTTCATGCTATCATTTTAGGAGCGGTTAACTGGTCATTTTGAATCAACTTATCCTCTCGGCATTCCTTAGAACAACCCGTGTTCACTCATCATGGAATGGAATTTCTCTTTACCAGTTGTGAGTTTCTTGTAATATGGATAGCCACAGTTAGTTAGTTAGTGCTATTGTTAACCAACAAAACCTCAACACAACACAAATGATGGTTTGAAACATTAAAGAGGTAGGCAAGAGATTACGCCTACTTTTGACAAGGAACATCTCTGAATTGAAAAGTATTCCAGCAGACAGATCTCATTAAACTGGTAGATAAAATCATTAGTGAGTAAAGAGGACAAAAAGGAAACTGTGGCCACAAGTTCTCTGTTTACTACAACATTCTATATGTATTGATGTCTCCAGTATTTCTCTACAATCAAAGACAGAAAGATCTATGAATGAATAGATGTGTCCAAATGTTTGTTCCTACCAGATTATTTCACCAAATGTGGGTCCCCCTCTAAAATGAGAGAAGTGAGTTATAACCCATTTGACTTGTTTTGCTCTATTGTGTCATATTTGTACCGGTAAGTGGCAGTGCTCGTATCAGTTTTATGTGTTTTTGAACCAAATATCTTCATTGTAGTATCCAAAATATATTTGAAATAACCTTTTGTACGCATCAAGTTGGAAAAGACCACTGCTCCTCCCCACCCCCTCCCCACATCTGCTGGTCTCCAGTCAGTTAATGTTCCTGTGACTTCACTGGACAGCCTTCTTTTTAAGGACTTCATGGAGTTGTCAGTCATAGATGAAGAGGGGGAGTGAGACAGAAGAAGGTCCTTCTTGTTCTGCTGAAGACACGAGCAGGAAAGGATGGAGGGAGCTGAACTGTTGTGGGTGCGGGTGTTCGAGGGAGTTGCATAGACGTTGCCTTCTATCTAACATTCCAAAGTTGTAACATCATTTCCTGGGCCAGCCAGTACTCTGGGTGTCTTTGAAGTGACTGATGATGTCATGGAGTGAAAGAAAAAAGCTTTTTCAAAGAGGACAATGCACGAAATCTGGCAAGGCACCCAAGTGGGGGGATATTGAAAGGGCAGTTGAGTGCCAACACTCATCCCATGCTCTATTCTTGTATTCCCAGTAATGTTTTTCGCGACAAATATCTCCATACATTTACTCTGTTATCTTCCTATATTTAAATGTCTGTTGTGTAGAGAAGAAGCAACTGAGTCTTTCTCTTAAGGTCTGCACAGGCAAGGTGAGAGGTAAAAAATGGAGATCATAATGAAACCAACACTACCACCTCTTGGTAGCATGAGTGAGACTCAACCCAAGCAGAAATATCTCTATGATTCTGGTTTACAATATATCAGTCGGTAAAAATTTGATGTTTTTATATATTCAGATCAATTACTTAATACTTTACACATTTTCTATCATTGAAAAGCACAATTATTTTTAAACTGAGGAGTTTCATTGATCCCAAATGATTATTTATGACATCTGAAAGCAATATATACAATAGTATATAATAGTTTTCTAAAGTATTTTATAATAAAGCTACACTTGTTAATGAAATATAATAAAGATCGTACACATTAGTAACTATGATGTATGCTATATACATATGATCATAATGAAGAGTTTCTACTAGTTTATCGTGAATTTTGACCAGAAATTTATAACCAAAACCATTATAACCATATATATATATATATACATTTATATATGTGTTTATACATTTTTTTTACGTATATATATATATATATATATATATATATACATATATGTGTTTATAAAAAAATTTACATATACATTTATATATATGTGTGTATGTGTTTGTTTCTGCATGTATTTATTACAGTAAAGTATTAATGTCTATCCAGACTATTTTAATAATAGAGTGTGCTGTACCTCCTTTACATTATTATTCTTGTGGAACTTTGCAATGAATTTTCACACATTTCAATCTGTTTGCATTTTGCGTTGTTGTTGTACCAGTGGTCAAATTGATTCCATTATCAAATGTAAAAAATCCCTCTAAATATGACAAAATCATGTTCAAATCTGACGTCCTTATGTTGAACATTTAACGCTCACTTAAAAAAAAAAAACAGGCTTATGAAAAAACATTTAAAGACATGTTAATAGTGGGTAAAGTGGTGGAGTTCCACAGTGAAGCAGGCACGTTCGAAGGGAAACAGGAGTAAAAGAATTTGTTACTGCAAGGACAAATGTCAGGCATACATTATGTCATCCATCCCACTGATCCTAGAGGACCCTGAGGCATTCCCATGTAGATGACATACAGTATATAGCCCCTGCTTGGTGTGTGTTTCTCCGGGGTTTCCTCCCGGGCCGGACGCCGGACAAAAAGATTTAAACTCAGTGAGAGAAGAAGAGATCAGAAATGGTAACTTACTGCATATCTATTTCCAAATGTATCAGTAGGACACTCAATTTTCCTGCTTTCAGAGGCCGAAGCTTTTCTAAACGCAGTGGGATGATCGTATCCTTGAGTTTTCTACTTAGAGCCCATCGTACATCTCTGAGTATAAAACTGTAGAGTTCAATGCTTGAGTTGTTGATTGATAACAACCGAGGTCTTTGTTGAAAGTACATGAATGCATTTCCTCAAATACTGTGTTTAAAGACTGTCTGGCAATAGTTATCCATAGTTCAAGCATACAGGTGTTGTGTTTTTACTAACTTCTGTTGGCTAAATACACCTCCTCTCAAGATAATGTGGGTGTACACAAGTTTCTGCATGATGGCATTTCCCTGAGATGTCAAGATGTGAAAAGAAGTGACCTTGTTACCGGTCCTATTTGCGTGTAGAGCAGGGTCAGTGAGTAACCAATCACCCTGCCGCTGTCTTTTTGAGGAGTGTGGCTAGAACAAGGGTGGGTTCTGCAGTATGGCTGGTAGTTGTAGATGGCATAGCTGCGTTGACTAGCTGAGAGGAGGGCAGCTTGAGGGAGCATGGAGTCTATGCTGATGAGGAGCTGAGTCTAGTTGGTAGAAGATTAACTTGAGGCAAATAACAAACAAATACAAGAGTTGCACAGTCGCATTGTAGCTAAAAAGTTGGCAGACAGAACAATCTGGCTGAGAATGCAGAGCAGGGCTGGAGAATATTTTTTGTGGATGGGTTTCAGCTGTGCTGAAGAGTGAGCAGTATTGCAAGGAGCACAGCCAAACATAATTGACTGACAAGACAGGTGAGAGTGAAAAGTAGGAATGAGGTTGAATTACTGTCAGGGCCGTGAACCAGCCACACCTCTGCCAAGCCAAAATCCTGCTCTGGTGATTTGCATGACAACCTCTCTCATGTAGCCCCTCACTGAAGGAACTCCAACTACAAGAAATGTGCTCGTCCTATCAGACCAATCAGAGGCCGAGTATGCCAGATCCTAGCACAATAAAATGAAATAAAATCCTGGTTCCCTATTTTCCTATTTTGATTAGCATCCAAATCCAAATACCTGTTCCCCCTTTTCCCTGTTCTGCCTTTCAACACAATTTAGTTGAAATCCATTCAAATCCTTCTGAATATTAATCTTTCTACTATCTTTCAAACTGGAATATATCATTAATCATTTACCTCACAGGTACTTTTAGTCACGCCACATACTATTTATTATTTCTAAAGCATTAAATATTTTTTTTTAATTATTGAACCAGTCAATCAGGGCCATTTTGACTTGTTGCTCCAAACAAAGTGTAGGTGTTGTTCTTTGTTTCCAAGTGTTACCATGAAACATTTTCCATTCAAACTCCTTACATAATGTAATTTAAAGTGAGGCTGAGGCGGTCTGACCTGCACTCAATAACTGCCACCACAGTTCGACACTTAACAGTGATATAATTAAATATAGTCAGTCAAAGTAACTCAGTCAATAATCAATTATACAACAACTGCCATAACTGCAATTTATTGTATTTTATTGATGTTGGAGTCAATTTCTTTTTTTTTAAAGAATAAAGTAAAGTCTTATTTTTCTTAAAAGTTGACCGGTCTGAAATATTTGTTTATTGGGTATGATCAGGTGGAAAATGGTGTGAACAAGCTCTATGCGAGTGTGGTTCCACTTTCTAACACAAATCCTATTGTAACCCAAAAGCTTTTGTTATGGTTGGGGACTTTTGTTAAAATAATGTGTACGACATTGTTTAACACCGAGATGACAAATAAAATGCATCGCCAAGGTCAGGCCGGAGACAAGGACTGCACGTTGGGGAGCCAGCAGGCTGAACCAATCGCCATAGCGCTGTCAACTGGCGCCAGACATGGACTCCCAGACGAACTGGGGAGGATTTGTTCAGTGCTTCTAACTAACATGACCCAAGCGGTACACCTGAGCCACACGATGAAGGCAGTCGTCGGGTTGAAGATAGATTAAATGATCACAGTAATCGACTGATGAGTGGGGAGGCTGCGCTAAATTCAATAGCTAGATTACAGAGTGAAAATAAATTGCTGAAGGAGAAGTTAGAGGACCTGGAGAACCGGTTGCCGGGATCCAACCTGAGACTGATACCTGGAGATCTGGGGTGTCGGACCCTGTTAAATTTATGATTGATTTCTTTGTAAAAGTACAGGAAAAATATTTTATTCCCATTTTGTCCCATCAATAAGGGTTTCAGGGCGGAGCTAGGAAGAAAAACGAGCTGCATTCAGGGATGTTCTTCGAGAAGGTTCTCCTGTATCCTGCCCGGCGTCCAGTCACATTAAAAGGTAAAAAACTCTATGTCGAGACACCAGAGTTGGCTGAAGAGTTTTATCATCTGTGCTGGTGAGAGGATGAAGACTATTCATGCCACAAAGATGCTACCTCTTGCAGAGGTAACATGCTGACTCTTACAACGCATCTCTCAAAATCAGTTCATGGAGCCTCAGCTCGATAACATTGACTATTATATGACCTCATTAATTAAAGGCACAAGAGAAATGCAGCTCCTGTCACAGTCAATCCTGAATCTGGATAGGTAATATTCCTGGGTACCCTCTTCTGAACTATGGAAAAAACCGTGTTACAAGCAAAATTAAATCTTTTGATTACCCACTAATCAGAACAATTCATTCTTAAAAACAGGTGGTCTCTATTTTGGATATGATGACAAGGCGAGTCGGCACATGACCCATCCGCTAAAGCGTCGTGCTGCATCAAGACCCCAGATAAAAGATTCAGATCTGAACCCAACTAGTGACCCAAAACAGATAAATAATACTTTTTCAGCATATCATTCCTCGCTTTACACCTCAGAATCCCCATCATATACAACACATATGAAACATTTTCAAATAATCTGGAAATGCCATCACTAGAACCATAGGAGGAAGAAGACTTGGACCAAGTTTTTACACAGGTTGGAAATTATGCCATTATTGCTATATTAACCAGAATATCTTCTTGCCTCTGAGTTCTACAATTAATCTATATATAAAGTCACACATTTTCTACTAGAATTGACCAAATAGGATTCATTAAAACCTTCTTCAGTATCCGATGGTTAACCAATGTGGTCTGTTCACCGAATAAAAACGCAGAGAAGACATGACACCGAGTGGAGTGGACTTACCTGTTTGGCACATTGAAACAATTTGGACTTGGTAAAATATTTATATACGGGATTAAACTATTGTATCAGTCACCTTTAGCTTGGCTTCTATAAAAACCTCTCTTGATCCGATTACTTCCCTTTAACTCACGGCACTTGCCAAGGCTGCCCAATATCCCCTCTTCTCTTTGCAAATGTAATTTAGCCACCTTGTATTTTACTTAAATCAACCACTCTAAACCAAGGCATTAGGAGAAGGGACCACTATCCCGACATTTATAAATGTCTCACAATTCTCGTAATATGAGAGAATATCTATCACTTCTCAATCCAGGATGCTGGTACATGAATATGTTTTATCATGATTTCTGTCAGCTGTACTTCATTACGCATTATTTGAGTGATGTTACGGAAATGTAAACACACACTGGCAGAAGCAGTGAAACAGTCATCCTTCTGGAGCAAGTTTATAATAGTAATAATAATAATAATACATTTTATTTATAACGCACATCACATTTGGATCAAATCTCAAAGTGCTACAAGGTAAAAGTAGATAAAAGCATTAGTAAAAAAACGTAGTAATTATAATATAAAAATATGACCAAAAAGCAGCAATGTTAATTAAAAGTCATAGGTTCTGTTAAAAAGGAAAGTTTTAAGTCCTTTTTAAAAATCTCAGTCGTCTGTGGAGCCCTCAGATGGTCGGGAAGGGTATTCCACAGACAACTGAGATTCTTAAAAAGGACAGCAGAACAGAAGCCCCGTTAACCCATGGTGCTGAGATTAATAACATACAGATAGATAAGCTTGGCAGTTAGGATGAGCTTAGAGCTTATAGTAAACAAACTACAAAACACTGTTTCCCAACATAATAAGTGGAACAAGGTCACTCACGGTGGAAAACACTAATGAAACATCATAACGAGGCCAAACATGACTGTATCATACCGCCGCTGAAAGGACAGATACAGTAACAGATGCGTGACAAACACCACAGCGCATGTGCAAAAAAACAAACATATTCTCCTTATATCGTAATTATGAGATCCTGCTATCGTTATTATGAGATACGAAATTGTTTAATTGTGAGATCTTTTCTCATAATTACGAGATGAGGTATCTCAGTTTATTTTTAATTTGGTGAATGCAATGCGCTTCCTATATAGTTGATTCGTTCCATCCTGCTACAGAACTGGAAGAATTAATTTGACATTTGAAATTCAAGGCCTTATAACTGCACAATACTCCCTCAGGAACTGTTAAACTAAAACAATTTAATCCAAAGGCGAACATGAATTTAGTGTGAACCTGTGTGCACAATATTGGACACATCAACATCATCGTGTGCCCGGTGAGGAATCACACAATTCAAAGTATTGCAATGGCCCCATCCAAGCAAAACTAGCCTGGCTGATAAAGTCCCTCAAACTGATGCTGGTTGTGATGGGTGCTCCCTTTCCACAGCAAACCTTGTCCATGCTCTCTGTTCCTGCCCAATGATCTGAGAGCAGGAACAATTTCAAGTGTTTGAAACCCTCAGTGAGGCCATGAAAGTCACTGACACTGTGCTCGTTCACAGACATATTTAGTGTGGCAGATGAAAACAAGGGTTTAAACACAAATAATTCTGATTCAATTAGACTTACTTCACTTCTGGCCCGTAGAAACGTCTGCTGTCAAACTTTAACAAGGGATTATACCACCTAGTTCTTATCAGAATTTACAAATATGTGCGTGGCCCATCGACTTGATGGGCCAAGGAAGGCTGCCGGTTCTGGAGAAATAATTCCCCAGGAGGAGTTTTGCATTGAGTTGAGTTAAGATTAAATTTTTGCTTAGTTCTCTTTGATGGTCTTCACAATGGGAAAGACCAGAGGACACTGCAATAATGAGTAAAGAACAGTAGTAGGGCTGCACATATCTGGAAATGGACAGTTGGATCAATGATTAAGAAGTTTTAAGAGATTGGAGATGATAAAAATAGGCCAGGAAGAGGACAAGCCTGAAAACTGACGCCACCCAGTGTTAGGAGGATGGTTCAGCAGGCAAAATACTCTCCAAGGTTTACAGCTAGACAATTGCAGGGGTCAGTTGAATGTTGGGGTCAGAAAGTCTCCTTGACCACCATCAGACCGGACTGCACCAACACCAGCTGGTTGGGAGGGTAGCAAGAAAAAAGCTTCTGCTGTCATCCACACACAAGCTAAAGCTCCCACAGTTTTAACAGTACTGGGACTTTCAATAGAAAAAAGGTCAGAGGCCAGATGAGACCAAAGTAGAGCTTTTTAGCCATAAAAAAGGCCCCTCATATCCACTATGAGGTGTGGTGGTGGATCTGTGATGTTGTTGAGCTGTTTCTTTCAAAGGCCCTAGACATTGTTAAAATACATGGTTCCATGGACTCCTTCAAATACCAGCAGATACTGGATGAAAACCTAAAAGCCTCGGTCAGGAACGTTAAAGTGAGCCGTGGTTGGACCTTCATGCAGGACAAGGATCTGTTGCTCACCTCAGAATCAACCCATGGCGATCAAAAAATAAAGGTTTTGCCATTGCCATCCCAGTCAACTGACTTAAACCCCAGGATGTGCTGCAGAGGAAAGTCCACAAGCGTGGACCTCAGAATCTGGAGCTATTGGAGAGTTTCTGTATGGCGGAATGATCTCAGATCTTCTCCACGTGTTCTCAAACCTCATCACACACTACAGTAGACTGTTATTGTCGCAAAAGTGGGGCAGAGCAAAATATCAAATGCAGGGTGCCAATTATTGGGGCGCACATGTTTTAGAGAAACATATTTGTACCATATTAAGATGGTTTATTTTCTTTACATTTTATTACTTGAGTTAGAGGTTAGTTTTGTTTTTAAATGATGTGAATTACATGGACAAAAAAATTGTTTTTTGCATCACATTTCCTTTCAAGGGTGCCAGTATTTCTGGAGGGTTTTGTATCTGCTGCGCCTTTTTTTCTTATGGGAAGGTAAAAATGTTAGATTCGGTGGTCGTCATTTTTGTTAGTTTTCATTTCATTTTTCAAGCCGTCCAACTGCTATTCTGTCCTTGAATCACTTTATTTTGACTTTGAGATTTGTGAGAAAATGATGCAATTAATTAAATACACAGCACAGCACAGCACAGAATTCAGCACAATGGGTGACCGGGCCTTCTGTTCTGCTGCCCCTCGTCTGTGGAAATGCCCTCCCCGACCATCTGAAATGCCCTCCACAGACGACTGACACATTTAAAAAAGGACTTAAAACTTTCCTTTTTAGTAGAACCTATAACTTTAATTAACATTGCTGCTTTTTTGTCAGGTTTTTATATAGTTATTATTTTATTTTTTACTGATTATTTTATCTGCTTTTACTTTGTAGCACTTTGAGATTTTTAACAAATGTAAATTGCATTATAAATTAAATGTATTAATCATTATTATTATTATTAAATACCTCATATAGTGGACGCCTCTGGAAGCTTCTTCTACAACATTAGTGAATATTTGATATATTAGCTACTGAAAAAATAGCAACTGATTGATATCATAAGTATGTTTAAAACCAAAGTAAGGCATGATCATGAATCTCCCATCTATCAAGTTTATACGGCCTTTATACCTGCCGCCCCCATATGTCACAGCATACAAAGTGCGTTTATTTTGAAGGCTGCTACCGGAAGTGCTGTTTTTTTTACATGGCGTTTACTTTGCGTTACCCTTGTTTCTTCCTCCCCGCCGCCAGTCACTGGCTCTGAGCTTTCTGCTAGGGAGGAGCGGTACCCCGCCGGGATCGTGTCCTTAAAATTGTCTGATGCATAGAGTGGAGTAAGGTGATCGCAGTGGGCTTCGGGTTTCACGATCTTGTTGTTCTCCTCGAGGATGAAGAGATAGTCTGCAGCTGCAGTTGCATCACAGGACAGGCTGCGCGGCATTATGTTTTTTCGGTGTCCGGGAGTTGTGCCGGCGCTGCCTGGAGGTAATTTCCTCGTCTCACATCCCCGCGATGATTTGACTGCTAAGTGTGAAGATCGTTGAAAGAAGTCCTCTGACGTCATCGAATTGACTGGAAGCTCTGCACAGGATGGCCATTAAGAACGAGCTACAAGTGAGTTTACCAACTTTTTTTGTTAAATCATTGACAAAATGTTGCTATGTTAGTCCTTGCGCACATTATGATTTAATTTAATCTTTCGATGCTCTCATAGACTCACGTACCTACATTACTGGGAGGAAATATTAGATGGAAACACATTTGCAATCTCACTGTTATGATAGCTGATATCTGGGTCTAATCTCTAAAATGCCACGAAACATTTCCATATTTGTATGTCCATCAGCAGCAAGGATAATCTTACTTTTCTAGAAGGGGTTAAGTTGCAAAAGAATTATCAAAATTCATAACGCAACTTCATGGCTTCTCATATTAGACCCTCAATGCATGCAGGGTAAATGCCCATCTCCCACATCATCCCTCCATACCAAATATGGGACATGTCCGAAATGATGTGTGGAACAAAAGATCCTCGTTGATGACTAACATAGGAGCTGCAGTCTGAAGTAACTCCCAACAATTATTTTACACAATAATCAATGTGTTTCAAATGGTATAAGATGAATCTAGAGAGTAATCAACTTTGGGGATTTAAAACTGTTGAGCTGTGTATTTTTCAGTGTGCCAGTTGAAAACTCTTTGAGAGGGACAAACTCAGGCCACTTAACAGCTTCTGTGAGACAAATTGAACTTAATGTTCCTGTTTTCCACTGAATGTGGATCAAGTTTTCAAATCAAATTTCAAAGTGTCAACACCACTGTGTAAAAATACTCTCTTTAAAAGTGAGAACAAAAGTTCAAAGCCGTATTCTATTAAATGTAATAGTAACAAAGTTACATTTTAGAATGAATTCAAGGAAATGACAATTTAAGAAACAAGGGATTAATAGATTGTTAATACTGATGTATCAGTATGTATACAGGATTGAACTGTTCATCTCAAACTCTTCATCCTATAGATCAAACTTTCCAGTCTGGGAAATGCTTAATAATAGGAATCAAGAAAAGGTTTCTGCTTCACAAATCTTTTGGATTTTTTAGGACTTTTATCAAATATCAAATGACCCCACCTGAGAAGTCTAGAGGGGGAATCTGGCTTTGATGAGCTTCCTGAGACTTGACAAGAAACCTCAGCTATGCTGTTATCGGTCACCACTGCTCTGTTGGCGGTAATTATTCAGCAAAGTTCCTCATGGGTTTTGATTAAATTATTAAGTTAAGATTGTTCAGATTTTTGTGGTGATTCAGATCATTATCTGGATCCACATGTTTTTTTCTTCAAGTAATTCTCCACCGTTGGTTCATGGTTTGGTACAGTTACATGATTCCAATAAAGATCATTTGAATATTTTGGTGGGCCAGAATGTTTACACTCATCATCCCATTTAATAATGGGATTGTCCATTTTAAGGTTTCTAACCAATGTTGATATTTTCTGTTGAACCAAGATAACAGATACATATTTAACAAAAACATCACTATACTACACTGACGGCAATGATGAGCAATATAATATACACCAATCAGCCACGACATTAAAACTAGTTACTGGTATTACAGATGTGGCTGATCAGTCTTAATGGTTTCACACAAGGCCCAGAAAACATGACTGCAAAGGTGTAAAAGGAAAACTTTACTTCTAAGTTAACTTATAGTCTCTCATTTAGATGGGCAGTGGGACATTAGCAACTTTTTTACATTGATTCTAGAGAATTTTTGCAATAACTCAAACTGGTGATTAAATATTACAGTACAGAATAAGAGGTACTTCAGATGTTTGTAAATAAAGTGACCTGTTAAAAAAAAAAGGAGAATAAAACGTGATAAAGCTGAAGTGATATTTTGGCATTTAATCTTGAGTCTAACTCGGCAAAATACGAAATTTACCACCATGAACCGCAGTGTATATGATACATGTTGCATTTAAGCCTTTTAATGGCTACGACTGAATTTGTATCACCTCAGTGGCTACCTGTGCTGCAGTTTAGCAGTTTCATTTGCCTACCTTTCTGACATTGACTGGGCTTCAAGGCCAGCAGACAGGCTGGTTGAGATCAAGGTTCTATGCTGACAGCGATGAGCTGAATCTGTCAAAGCGTTGAGGAATATCTTTGTGTGACTAAGGTAGCCTGATCACACTCTTCCTTTAATTCTGATGAAGACCTCATCATGGCTGTACGGACTCTGACATTCATCCTATTGGAGGATCTCGACTGTACAGCTCAAATAGGAAGAGTTTGCATAGAAGGAGCTCAAATTGTTTGTAGTCTTCTGCTTCTTACTTGCTGGTCACTCCTCTATTATTGCTGGCCCTCTTTCACTGTTTGATGGTTTTAAAGTACTTGAATCAAGTCTCTAGCTGAGAATGAGAGCTCGGCACTCAGCTGATAATTAAACACACTGGAGTAACTATACACTTTTCAGCTGGCTGCCCCCTCATGAATTCTTCATTTCTGTTGGTTTCCTCTAGTTTTTATCTATGAAGCTGATTCTCTCTCACTCGCTGTCGAAGAGCAAAGACGACTTTTAGGCCCTGGCCAAGTTAGTTTTTTATTGATTGTGCAAGACAGTGGGGGGCGACTTTGTCGATTTCTTTCAATGAACCGGCAGACTTTTGAGCATAGAAGTGCTATGGGTCAGGTTCTGTTGATAGTGTCACACATGTTATGATACACAGACATTTCTTGCATTACATTGACCATAGTGTTTGTTTGCAGCTGCCACTGCCATGGATAATAAGATTAGCAGACTGTGGACTGTACTGTGCAGTCGCTGGAGTCACCCTCCTAGTCACAGACTAGGAGGGTGTAGTATTAGTTCCCAGACATATCTGCCCCCTCTCTTCAACGTCCAATCCCCCCTTCTAGAATACATGATTATGCTGTGTCCGCATAAATCGATCTCTCCCTGAGACACACCAGTAGACATGCTTAAATTGGCTGCAGCACAGCTTTGATGTTTATGATTGGACTGCAAACATTGAACATTGAACATTGACTGCAAACATGACATTTGTCAATAAACCTGATGAATGCAGCCATACATAATGCCCGCCCCTTTAGGGTGCGCTCACATTTTCAGTGAAGAGGAAGAATGCTGTATCTTTGTAGAGAAAAATTTGCCTCCTCCATTGGGCTGACCAGTCTGAGGACCAGCTGCTGCTACATGCAGCCATCCATCAAGCTTTCAGAGTTATCAGTTATTAGTTATCAGAGATGATTATCAGTGGAAGAAAATAACAAAAGAAAAACAAGAGAGCCTGGTGATGTGTTGATGATTGTGATGATCATCATGATCATCTTGAAATCAGTGGATATCGAGCAGATCAACACCAGCAGAACCAGCCACCAACCATGTGACCTTGCAGGGTGAAGAAGCACAAAGTCTCCACGGAAGAAGTCAAGTTAGTAACATGTATTAATCCAGTGACATGCATTAAAGTGAGAGGGATGTATAAAGAAGGACAGTAAGAGAAAAAGAGAGAAAAGCTCAGTGCGTCATGGGATGTCCCCTAGCAGTGTAAACTTATAGCAGCATAGCTAAGAGCTAGCTTATGCCAGCCTTAGCTATAAGCTTAAATCATAAAGGAAGGTTTTAAGCCTACTTTTAAATGTAGAGAGGGTCTCTGCCCCCCGAACCAAGATTGGGAGATGGTTCCACAGGAGAGGAGCCTGATAGCTGAAGGTTCTGGCTCCCATTCTACTTCTGGAGACTCTAGGGACTACCAGTAACCCTGCATGCTGGGAGCGCAGTGTTCTGGTTGGACAATATAGAACAATGAGTTATTTCAGATATGTTGGTTCTGGCCGTTAAGGGCTTTGTAAGTGAGCAGAAGGATTTTGAATTTGATTCTACATTTTACGGGGAGCCAATGAACGGAAGCTAATACAGGAGAGATATGTTCTCTTATCCTGGTTCTGCTCAGCACTCGTGCAGCAGCTTTTTCGATCAGCTGGAGGGGCTTCAGAGACTTATTGGGACTACCTGCTAGTAGGGCATTACAGTAATCCACCCTGGAAGTAACAAATGCATGAACTAACTTTTCTTCATCTTTTTGCGACAGAATGTTCCGTATTTTAGAAATATTACGCAGATGAAAAAAGGAAGTCCTAGAAATCTGTTTTATGTGGGAGTCAAAGGTCATATCCTGATCAAAGATAACTCCCAGTTTCCTCACAGTGGTGCTGGAGACCAAGGTCATAACATCCAGAGTAGATATATCATCAGATAAATTGTTTCTAAGGTGTTTGGGTCCCAACACAATAACTTCAGTTTTATCTGAATTTAATAGTAAGAAGTTGCAGGTCATCCAAGTTTTAATGTCTTTGATACACGCCTCTAAATTGGATAAGTGATAAGATTCACATGGTTTCATTGATAAGTACAATTGTGTGTCATCTGCAAAACAGTGAAAGTTTATGTTTCCTGATAATGTTGCTTTAAGGGAGCAAATATAATGTGAATAATATTGGCCCAAGCACAGATCCCTGGGGAATTCCATGGGTAACTTTGAGCATTGAGGTTTCTTTTTTAACAAATACAAACTGAGAACTGTCACATAAAAATAACTTAAACCAATTTAATGCAGTGTCTTTGATGCCAATTAACTTTTAAAGTCTTTGGATTAGAATTTGGTGGTCGATAGAATCAAATTCAGCAATAAGCAAGACCAGAACAGAGACCAGATACCAGAACAGAAAACAGATACCAGAACAGAAACCAGATACCAGAATAGAAACCAGATACCAGAACAGAGACCAAATACCAGAACATAGACTAGTCCCTCATTAGATGACATTAAAAGGTAATCTTTAACTTTGACCAGTGCTGTTTCTGTACTATGGTGAACTCTAAAACCTGACTGGAAATCCTCAAATAAACTATTATTACGCAGAAAATCACACGATTGTTCGGCTTCCACTTTCGCTAAGATTTTAGAGAGGAAGGGAAGGTTAAATATCGGCCTGTAGTTTGCTAAAGTCTCAGGATCAAGTGTTGGCGTTTTAAGCAGTGGTTTGATTTGATTATGGCTATTTTAAAGGACTTTGGTACGTAGCCTGAATTTAAAGAAAGATTGATGATTTCTAATAGAGAGTTGCTGACCAAGTGTAAACTTTCTTTAAGTACACTAGTTGGGATGGGCTCTAGGAGACAGGTTCTGGTTGGGATGGGCTCTAGGAGACAGGTTCTAGTTGGGAAGGGGTCTAGGAGACAGGTTCTGGTTGGGATGGGCTCTAGGAGACAGGTTCTGGTTGGGATGGGCTCTAGGAGACAGGTTCTAGTTTGGATGGGGTCTAGGAGACAGGTTCTAGTTGGGATGGGCTCTAGGAGACAGGTTCTAGTTGGGATTGGTTCTTGTTAGGAAGGGCTCTAGGAGACTGGTTCTAGCTAGGCTGTGCTCTAGGAGACAGGTTCTTGTTAGGATGGGCTCTAGGAGACAGGTTCTAGTTGGGATTGGTTCTACTAGACAGGTTCTAGCTGGGATGGGGTCTAGGAGACAGGTTCTAGTTGGGATTGGTTCTAGGAGACAGGTTCTAGTTGGGATTGGTTCTAGGAGACAGGTTCTAGTTGAGATGGGTTCTAGGAGACACGTTCTAGTTGGGATTGGTTCTAGGACACAGGTTCTAGTTGGGACGGGGTCTAGGAGACAGGTTCTAGTTGGGATGGGCTCTAGGAGACAGGTTCTAGTTGGGATGGGCTCTAGGAGACAGGTTCTGGTTGGGATTGGTTCTAGGATACAGGTTCTAGTTGGGATTGGTTCTAGGACACAGGTGGTTGTTTTGGATGAGGAAATAAGGGAAGTTAATTCTGCTCCAGGTCTATCTGTTGTTTCCAAGGACAAAGTCCTGGGGTTTAAAGAAGAACCAATTGAAGGCAGGAGGTTGTGGATCTTGTCCCTAATACTTATAATTTTGTCATTAAAGAAACTCATGAGGTCATTGCTAAGGGTTCTAGGAATACGGGGCTGAATAGAACTCTGACTCTCAGTCAGCCTGGCTACAATGCTGAACAAAAACCTGGGGTTGTTTTTATTTTCCTCTATCAGTGCAGAGTAACGGGCCGCTCTGGCGCTGAGGACGGCTCTCCTATATGTTGTAATCCTATCTCGCCAGGCTAAACGGGACTCTACAAGTTTAGTGTGTCTCCATTTTCTTTCTAGTTTATGTTTGTTTGAGGTTCCAAGTCAGGTTGTTAAACCATGGAGCTGCTCTCCTCTGTTTCACACCCTTCTGTTTTAGGGGGCAGATAGAGTGCAGAGTTAAGTGAGTGAGTTTGCAGCCTTATCGACAAAATAATCTATTTGCTCAGGACTAACGTTAGAATAAGATTATTTTAAGTTGAGACACGCAGCTGAACTAAGTGCTGATGGAGGAACTTCTTTCTCGCTTAGAAAGATTTTTCTAGTGGCGAGTGATTTAGTATTGCAAAATTCAAAAGTTATCAAACACTGGTCTGATATCAGTGGGTTCTGTGGATGGACTATTAGTTGTTCAGTGTAAGTGAAGTAAGTCAGGACTAAATCCAGGGTGTGATTAAAACAGAGAGTGGGTTCATTAACCCACTGACTGAAACCAACAGAGTCTAATTTTAAGTTAAACTCAGCACTGAGACTATCTCTGTCTTTATCTACGTGAAAGTTAAAGTCACCTACACTAATTATTGTATCTGTCTTAAGGACTAGGTTTGATAAAAAATCAGAGAACTAATTTAAAAACTCGGAGTATGGGCCAGGAGCCCGACACATTATGACAAATAAGATTGGCGGTTGATGCTTCCAGGTTGGATTTGTAAGAGAGTCAGGCTTTCAAATGAGTTACAGTCAGGTTTGGGTTTAGGATTTAATGGTAAACTGGAGTTAAATATGGCTGAAGCTCCGCCTCCTCGACCTGTGCTTCTAGGTATGTGAGTATTAATATGAGTAGAGCTATATTCTATATTATTTAAACTAACATCTTCATCCTGAAACAGCCAGGTCTCCATCAGACAGAATAAATCAATATCATGATCTAGAATAAGATCATTTCCTAAAACTGTTTTAGATGATAGAGATCTAATATTCAGGAGTCCACAATTAATTCTATTTTCAGTTTAAGCTACATTCTTGGTTTTTTTAATTTTCATTAAGTTTCTGTGTAAAATTATTTTGTAATCTGAGTTGAATAATGAAGGGGGTCGGGGGACAGAACCGGTCTTTTTGGGTTTTGGGCTGGGTGATTTTTGTCATATGGGTGATTACATGTTGGTGATATTACGTTTTTCACAGTATTTAAAATAAAAATAAGCAATAAAGAAGCCGTTTGGAGTAGTGACTTCACAAAGGGACTATTGCTGCCTTTGTGCTTGGATTCATTTGATGTTACTTTTTGCGTGGACCTGGGGGCTCAGTGGGCTGAACAGAGACGCTGAAGTGGAAGACGCTGGACACGAGCGGCTACACAATATTAGAGAGACAAATATTTTTTGGAGTCGTCGGTAGATTTAAAGGCTGGCAATAACTACAGGAATTTTCCCTAAACCTTGGGTACTGTTGTAGCTAAGCGGTGGTTTTCGTTGACTGAGTGCCTTTGCTAGTCTTTGTACTGTTTTCTGTTAAATGACAATGACTCAGTGGATGCAAAGCATCACAGCTTGTTTGGACTTGGGGTTTTAGTTGGATTGGCACATAATTGCGCACTCATAGATACCAACCACTTGTGTTATCTTGGTGTGGTTGACCCAGCATTCACAGTAACTCCAAAACCCACGCAGCCTTTTCTAGTGAGGTCTTAGCTGTCAGTTTCCAGCTATTCTGGATGTCTGATGATGTGACGCTGAGGTTTCAGCATGCTGCTATAAAATACCCTGGGCGACACATCCTCCTGCAGCTGGCTGGATTGAGCTGGAGGCATTCCTGAGTTATTTTCAAAATGAAGCAAGGTGCATTCTAACTTCACAGCGGGGAAGATGAGGATCCGAGCACAGGAAGAGGACTTACCTGGAAGGCTGTAGCTCAGTGGGTAGACTGTCTGTCTCCCAACCAGCAGATCGCAAGGTAGACAGTTCAAGTCCCACCAGGGTCTACTTGTCTTTGAGACCCTGAAACCCTAGCTCCCTGGGAGCCTCAAAGGGCCTCCCACTGCTCCCTCAGGGATGGGTCATATGCAGAGAAATAAATTCACTATGTTGTATAACTGTATGTGATCAACAAAGGATTTCTTCTTTTCTACATCACCGCAGATTTCTCTTTTTGACACTGTTAAAACCAATGATTTCTTTTTCGTTCTATCTCTTGTGTCACCCACAGAGGCCCCAGTTATCTTTCTGACTTTGACCAAACATTAATCAAGAATAGTTTATCTAGGAACGTAATCCCCATATTTACCTGAGTGAGAGTGAGAGTGAGAGGGCAGTTTGTCCTCACACGTTATACGACTGGTAATTATCTATGACATAAGACAGAAAAGCCATAATGAGTGGGTAAAGGTCCTGCACCCCCGGAGGAACATGACTTTTGTTTGTAGTTGGCTGACTTATCTTATCAGGAATCACAGGCTCTGTTTAATATCTCCAGAAGACATGCAGAGAGAAGGTTTAAAGAACATTTGAGAACAGTAAAGCCACACATGCTCATAGCTGTCACCTCTGCTAATATCAATTTGTTACAGCACAGATTCACAGCTAGGTTTGTTCAGGCATCAGGTGCGAGAGAGTTCACATCAACTCCAGTCCCAATGAAAGTAAAACCTGAACAACAGGAAAAACGTTTCCAGCCTATGTTGAAATAAAATCACTATTTCTAATCCAGCCTGAAGTATGAGCATTACATTTTGTCCCTACATGTCAACTATGTTGGAATACTCGTAAGTCTTAGATTCTATGCATTGTAAAACGCCCCTGGGGAAATACACCTGATTTACTATGGGGGAAAGACAAGAGGAACTCTTGACTGTGTCATTTAAAGGAATATAAAAGCTTGTTTTAGTGGTGATGCTGTCATAAAGCATTGCGGACATAGTATATGATTAAATGTACCTTTATACTTTGTGTATAGAGTTGTTTTTCTCTTTTTTGATCGATTTTTAAATTTAAAGAATTTAAAGGTGAAAGTCTCAGAGGGTAGCATTAAATGAGTTCGACAATTTTTGTATCATTTCGATTCAAACGGGGACGCAACCATATCACAACGCGTCACGCTAGGTTGTCTTGGCCGAGTGCTTAAGGCGATGGACTAGAAATCCATTGGGGTCTCCCCGCGTAGGTTTGAATCCCGCCGACAACGAGAAACTTTCGATGTGCTGTAGAAGCTCAGTTGGAAAAGTGCCTTTTTCCAATCGGAGGGTAGCCAGGTGCTTCAATGGGGCTCCCCACTGTCCCCTCGGGAATGGGTCAAATGTAGAGAAGGGATTTCACTATGTTGTACTGTGTTAATAAAGGATAAATGCATTATTATAACCTGGATCTGCCTCATGATAAGCGATACCACCTAATTCCTTGACCCTGGAACCTGCTGAGCTCCTGCGTCATCAGTAGTTTATGAGTTACTAGCAAAAATTGTATTTGAATATATACATTCAAATATATCTTCATTTTCTCCGCTACAGATCGCACCCATCACCTGATTGAGACCCAAAACATCTCATCGCCACATAACCTTCTCCCAGATCTGGATTAAGAGCTGGATCCAGATCCATTTGTGCAATAGTGGCGGGGAATCATGGAACGTATTTTGATTTTATTTTGGTTTGCCTGTTTTCACGATAATATAATTTTAAATACAGCCACATCTTACAATGTTGTAGATATATCTGGATCCATCTCAAAATCTAGTCAAAGCTTCCATGACATCATCTTTGAACTACATTTTATAGAATTAAATGACAACTTTTTGAGATATCTTGCAGACAAAGACAAATAAACATCATCCTTCAACTTTCATAAGTGATTATAATCTCACTGAAATTATAAATTGTTATATTAGAGTCAGTTTGAACACCTGAACACCACCTGATGACCGTGAGGGTGTGAGAGCTAGTTATTAGTTAGAGAAGTATTAATAACAGCTAGCTGATAGTCTTCTTAAAGTACTGGGTATATGGATCAAATATGGAGAAAGCCCTGAATCAAACAGAGAAATAATGCTGACATTTTAAATTGTGAGCGGTCTGATGTTTAATGTGTGTTTTCAGCAAACGTGACTGATCCAACCTGAATTGTGTTTGTTTAATTACGGAACACAGTTGTACATTTCAGAAGATGTTGCAAATTCATTCGATTCTAAATTGAAGTGTGAAAACAAAAGTCATATTTAATGCAGGTTCTCCTGGATTAAATATGACTTTTGTTTATTCCTTATTTAGAAAAGGTAAAGGTTCTCACAAAGAGAGGTGGCTGAAGATTACCACTACGTCTTCCTCAGGGACTCTTTTAAGGTACAATTCGAAATCATTATCCCAACACAGTCCCTTCACACACACACTAAATATACCTACCTCCTTTAAGACTCCAAGGTGAGGAATGTGAACGACTCGTGCAAAAAAAGTTGTGTCATTAACGAGCACATGCTGGGCGAAAAGATAGGCTGGTTCCCAGCGCTCATGTAAACCAGCTAATTAGACGATCCTCTGCATAGTTTTGAGCACGATATCTTCAGATGATGAAAAACTAGCTATAAAAGCTATTTAAACTCACTTTGTGCTATTATAGATAGACCATATCTCCCATCAGAGGTGATTGTGAGAAAACAGATGTATGAAAACCAGCTAAATTCAAACCACCCCTTTAGGCCCCCTACACATGATGACCCAGACCCCTCCACATTAGTTATGCACAGCCAAATACCAACGACCCTCTATGTACCAACACATACTGGAGATTTAGACATTTGGAAAAATCCCTGACTACTCAGTTGGAACTGAAGAAGCCTCTTGGATGAGAAGGGAATTGTCTTCAATACTACATGGCTGGTTTGAATGATAGTCTTATTGTTTTTGCAGGGGCAGGCATGAACGGTTATAAATGTCACCCCTCCCCCACCCCTCCATCTTTGAAAAACTGGCTATTTTACTGATTACACGGGCAGTTTCCACCTGAGTAAGTTTCTACAATCGGAACAAATCACCCAAAAAAAGCTCCCCCCAGTGAGTAAAATATGAACTATTAGAGTAAATCACAATGTATACAATGTAGATATCCTCGAGTCGATTTTATATGCACCAGGTTTGGACTAATTCAAACCCACGGATGAGAAATTGTGGCCTGACAATTTTGACGATAAATCTCCCCCTAGTGTCAGAAATAAACAAAAACAGCCAGTTCTTCCTCGCACTAAGGTCGTCTATGTGGGCCTAAAATTTGAAAATGACCCATGATACTGATATTGGATCAGCAGCAGCGGCGTCGATGATGATTCAATAGTATCCGTGACTTTTTCGGGGATCTGATAAGAACAGCGATGAGGGATCCTCAGGGCTCAGACTCCAGAAGCGAGTGTGTTCACTTTTCAAATGAACTGTGTGTGAAAGAAACAGACTGGGGAGGAAAAGTAAACTGAAATGAGGGGAAAAGTCTCTTCTGTGGTGCTGAACAGTGTTTTATCTCCAGACCTGGAGCCGTGCCTATCCAAACACCCCCGTCTGTGCCCTCCACTGACCCCACGACCCATCCCTTAACCCCCCGACGTCACACAAGGCCACAGCTGCATCCTGATTCTGAGAACAGAGGCTGATGAGCCAAGTGGAGGGGATGACCAGTTGAGATGGGAATTTGTTCCAATTTTAGACACATCTTCACGTCCACTAGAAACCGCCTGAGTAATCAGTATAAAAGCCAGTTTTTCCTAGCCGGGGGTGGGGGGCGTTGTTGGATGGAGTTTATATCTCTATTAAATCCTCAGGGACAATGTGAGGATATGAGTATTTGATGACAAGCCATGACAAAGGGCTCCCTTTGTGCCAAACTTACTTTACTCCCGTTTGCTTGAGACCATTTGTCTTTGCTGCTTATCTGCAGTGGAGGAGCAGCTGAGGTCACCTTCCATCGCTGATGGAAAAAAGCTACGTCTCGTCAAGGAGGAGTTGATAAAGAGGTGACACCGACGATTTCATGCATAACCGACAAAAGACAAAGATGATTGTGTTTGTATTGTATTCTTGATCCCAGCCTGGCCTCGTACTTGCTTTTGCACTCTGCTGAGTCAAAGTTAAAAGAATAAACACTTAAAATAACAAACTGCTCCACACCCAGGATTAACTATTTATGCATTAGTTCAAACGTTGTGATGTGGGCTCTTTAGGGGTCTCCAAAGGGGTCTCATGTCCTCTATAACCAAATCCAGAAACCTCCTCTTTGGTCTTCCCCCTCTTCTCCTGCCTGGCAGCTCCATCTCCAGCATCCTTCTACCAGTATATCCACTTTCCTCCTTCAGAACCGTCCTCTCTGACTTTGTCTTTAAGACGTCTAACCTGGACCGTCCCTCTGATGTCCTCAATTCTAATCCTGTCCATCCTCCTCACTCCGAGGAGAATATCTGAACATCTTAGGCTCTGCCTCCTTTCTTCAGAACCACCGTCTTTAAACCATCCAGCAGAGCTGCTCTCACCACCATCTTGGAAATCTTTTGCTCCTCTTCTGTCACAGATAACTCCTGACACTTTTTAACCTCTTTTCCAAACTCCCTGTTGCTCTGAACAGTCGACCCCAAGTACTTAAACTCCTTCACCTTCTCCATCTCTACTCCTCCATCCTCACAGTTCCTCCTGCCGCCCCTTCATTCACACACAAGAATTCTGTCTCACTAGCACTGACCATCATTCCTCTCGTCTCCAGCGCATACATCCACCTCTCCAGCTTCTCCTCTACCTGCTCCATGCTCTCACTACAGATCACAATGTCATCCACCAACATCAAAGTCCATGGAGACCCCCTCCTGTCCTCATCTGTCAGCCTTTCCATCATCATAACAACCAAGAAGGGACTCAGAGCTGATCCTTGGTGCAGTCCAACCTCCACTTTAAATCCATTGATGACTCCTACTGCCCTTTCCCAGATCTTCAATCTTGTGGTCAGTTTCATACTTCTATAGCTGCTGCAGCTACTTACTTTTTCACAGTGCTGATTAAGGCATTGAATTATGGGGCGGCGTCTGTAGAGAAGCAAATTTTGATTTTAACAGCAATTTTTTTTTGTTGCTACATTTAGCTCCAAACAACATTTAAAAAGCGTTGCCAAATTTTTAACGTCACTTTTTTATCACAATTTAGAGCAATATTTATGAACTTAGTCCTATTTACCTTCCTATGAAATAAATCTTAATAAATTGTCTTAATATTAAATATTATATATTAATATAAATGTTCAATCTATATGTAAATGTTGAGCCTACATGTTATGAACGACACTGAATATTTTTTAAAATGCAGATTTAGACTGCTGTCAGTGGAGGTACCAGAATAAAAGCTCCATGAAGAAAACCACTTCTAACGCTGTAAATGTGGCACCAAGACTGTTACTGAGCAGAGCCACTGCCCCCCCCACCCCACCCAAAAAAAAACAAACTTTATTTACTGATCACAACGGAAAGAATAACAAACAATCAAATAGATTCAAATGTGAGCTATACAAATAATACAAAAGAAGGAAGAAACGGGTACATCAGCCTAAAAACGGGTGTTTAAGAGAACCAAAAGCTCTCTGGGGTCAAGGCAGGATGCAGTGATGTCAGAGACTGGGCACGGGGTTTTCGTAGAGATCCAAAAGTTTTTGCCAGCCATGTTTGAGAAGTTTAAGTGAGCAAACGTTGTCTCTACTACCTGAAGAACCAAAAATAAACATATAACTTCACCGAGTCCTTTTCAACATCCTTGGTTTGTTGTTCCACCGTCCGCTAAAGTTACAGGCTTTTTGATTATCAGGTAATCCCAAACCTTTGCTCAAAAGTGTTTTTCTTCATCAAACTTACGCTGATTTCAGTGTAAATTTGCAATTAAGCTTAGTGTTTATTTTTGTGCTTAACATTTCGGTTCAACATTATCATTTCGATATAATATTTAAATTTAGGTTTAACATTTACACATAACGTTTGTGTTTATATCTGAATATTTTTATTTAACAGATATTTATGAGGAAGATAAATATGACTAAACTCATAAATTCATGAATATTGTTGTGAATGTGACTTTGAAAATGTGACACTGCTTTTTAAACACCAGTTTTAAGCTAAATGTAGCAGAAAGTTGCTGTTAAAATCAGCCTGGCGTTCCCATATTGAATAACCTTTCGAATTGATTAAATAAAAGGTTGATTCGACACTCATGCAGTTTGTGATTTAAGTTGCCTTTGTTTTATGTAATTTGATTTTTTTCTGACACATTTCAGGATGTAGATGACATTTGGATGGGTTCCAGCGCTCGTAGTCCTACAGATATATCAGCCTTAGAGATATTTGTGAGTTGAATCATTTTGCACAGTCGTTGACCTCATTGGCTTTAAAGATTGAGAGATTGAGCAGTGTCATAAATAGTCCAAACCGAGCGGCAGAAGTCGATGGAACAGATTCTTGGTTTGAGCTAACATGAAAACAAACTGGTTTCCTGGCTGTTTGTCACATTTCTAAAGACTGCTCATGCTCCCGGCTGACCTGAGGCTGCAGGCTAGGCCCACTGACTGCACTGACTCGACATGACACCTTGACTCCTTGAATGAAAGACTCTCCAGCTCCGTGCGTTGCTGCGACGAGTATTAAATGAATCTGATCATTTACATGTGAGGGGATGGTTGCCCGTGTTGTTACGGTATGTAATTCCCCTGTTTCCTGTGAAATGGTAGGAAATGAGGAGGGTCCATCAGTAGTCGGTGAGGCCATGTGTTTCCTGTAATGCCTTCAATAATGAGCAAACACACATCCTACTGCTGACTTTTTATCTACACCCAGAGTCCACATCAAGGCCTCGGACTCCCCACCTAACAATGGGCTCAGGAATCCCACTCTCTGCTCTACAAGAAATCAGGGGGTGATTTAGATAACTGCATCTATCTGTCTAGACACACAGTGGTATCACTTGTTGAAACAATACCCTGTTAATTGCCATTCGGGTGAATTGGGGCAAAACAGCAAACACTGAGCAGAGGCAGGAATTCTCACATTGTTTAAGGGGATTTTAAAGGTTAAAGCCGTGATTGCGGGTGTTTGCTCTCCATCCTTGTCTGAGATCAGACTCCAGATGTCTTTGCAGAAGGTAAAACATTTACTGGTTCTAATGCAAAGAACATGAGAAAGACAGAAGAGAGAGAGCCCAAATGGCCCTCCGCTTCGAGCTGCTGACTTCTGTCATGAGGGGATTTCTGGGATTAAATGTATCAGCACTGACATCTAGCAGCTCAGGAGACACCCACACTACTCCAGTCCTTCAGACAGACTTAATCTAGTAGGTAATTACTTCCCTTGAGAATGAGGGCAAGAAGTGTTACCACTTCCCTTCATTTTCCTCCTCACCTTTCATCTACACTTAAGAGAGTCCCAGTGGACGATGTTCAAAATCCCAAGCAGTGCAGTATTTTTGTTCATTAGTTGAACCCTGTGGACGGGCTAAAAAAGCAGAGATGTTAAATAGAGGAAGCAGGCGTGGGTGGAGAGGCTCAAAATTAGGCCCCTCTGTGAAGAATGCTTATTTTGGAGCCGTGTAACAAGGGGTAGGTAATTCTTGGGTCCTCTGCTCTACTGTAATCTTTCGAAAAAGTGAGAGTCCTAATGTGGCAACCCACCCAGTGCCGACTGCTGCTCGACACAAACCAGGTTCTGGTGCTCATTTGAATTCGTAAAATGAGGAAAAGTGAAGGTCAGGCCAAGATATGGGCAGTAAAACAAATACATGTGCAGGAATATAAATGGTAAAACTACAGGCGCTAACAGGATGCACAAAAAAACCTCTGCGCACCAGGAGGGATGTTACGGTAACGGCCCCTTAAATCACACAGTCTGCCTCCACAATACATTTTTCTTCATTTACTGTCACATCCGCAGAGTAAATGTCTTCTAGTAAAACCAGATATGCATTTATGGTTCACATGCTATATTTAGTCTCAGAGTACAAGCAAATTTCCCTCAGTGATGTTGTCCAGCTGTGGACATCCCTTCAAGACAGTTATAGACGAAGGCCTGAAAACAGTGAAGTCATGGGAAAGAAAACAGACACACCCACCTCTGGAGTGGAGCGCGGCCGGAGAAGTGAGTTTATTAACAACATATTTAGCTTCAGGAGACATACAGGAATTCAGCGTCCTCGCATTGGACGCAGACTTGAAGGCTCCCTCCGTCACAGATAACAGGAGAGAAGTTTGAAGTAGCTTGTTTATTTCCTCAGTACTTATGCTTCCTTCGGAAATGAAGGGAAAGTGGGGGCTGAGAGAGATGGGAAGTGAAATAGTTTCAATCGTTGAGCATGTTTATCAAATATCGTGTTGTTCAATGGGAAGTATTAAAAAGATGAACATAACGCCCTAGTAGGTTAGGGCCAACGCCAGATCATGGTAGGAGAAGAGCAAAGGGGAAAGTGTTTGAAATGCAAGGAATGTGTCTGAATGTGAATGACTGATGTTTTTAGAATAGACATTTTACAGATTATAGCTGAAATCGACAGAAGACAGAGAGCAGGAGCTTCCAATGATGCCGGCTATACACTAGAGGATGAAACAACCTTTACGGCTCAGAAATCACACACAGAGACGACCCAGGTCCCAGAAGTGAACTACATAATGTATACGGAGGACTGGATAGAACCCTCTAGGATAGTTCCCTATCAATTCATTCATTCAGTCCTTCATTGTTAACCCGTTCAGGGTCGCAGGGGCTGGACCCTATCCCAGCTGACATTGGGTGCGAGGCAGGTTGAGCCATGGAGGAGCGTTCAGTTCATCACTTGGCCCATTACAGACAACCGGGTGGTTATTCTGCCAAAAATAAAGACCAGCACCGTTCCTGACAGCTTCCTCTAAACTTCACGTAACTCCCTTTGGATTTTAAATGTGCATCCAAAATGATCTCACTTAAACCCTTGGGAGAAAGAGAAAGAGCTTGAATGCACTTTGTTTAGGAGGCTGTTTAACAGAATGATGGAGCCAATCTAGTCAGGCTCAGACGGGCGACCATGTCGGTTCTTTGGGACTACGAGGCTCTTCTCAACAGGGACGGCTGCAAGGCAGCGTGATGTCCCTGTGGAACAGCGCAGCCAACCTGCTGATCAAATGGAAATAACTCTGGTGCAAAAAAAGACAAACGTGTGTTTTGCAGTATAGGCACACATTGATCCTGATGTTGATGCTTTAAGTTAGGCTGTTCTAAGCTCTTTACTTTACTACGCCTGATTGTTTTTTGTTAACTTGGGGACTTTCCCTCAAATAATTGGTCTTGTTTGCTCCCCTTTTCCTTCTACTGTTTCTGATGGTTCATGATTGCTAGTTCTTTCTCTCTGTTATCTTTGTTTTTTCTTATGCCTTATTTACTATATGCTAGAAAAAACCTACTTGTATTCTTGTGTGTGTGTGTGGGGGGGGGATTGTTCCACCCATTATACAGATGGTTGTGAAACAATATCAAAGCTATAAATATATCTAAATAAATGAGCATGCTTTTGTCAACAGGAATTGTGTTTTCATGGGAAACATCCCCAATATGTTGGGCAGAGAGGAAAACGGGAGAAAAAACAGGAAAGTCGGACTTGATAAAGCTTTGTGTTTGATGACCACACATTACGTTTCACCGGGAGAGATCCTTAAATTCTGACCAGATGAACTGCTGATTGGGCTAATCTAACGATGCGAACTAACGATGAGAACTAACGAAGAGAACTAACAATTAGAACTGCAGAAACCCTCAGGGAGAGGAAAAGTTCTCACAGTTCATTGTTCACATGTTAGATTAAGATTATGTAAGAGGAGGAAAGAAAACTGTGCAGGGTTGAGTTTAGTTATTGGTGTTACATGCTGGTGGTAACTGTGTTACCACCAGCATGTAGTGTGGTGAGGAACCTGGGAGTTATCATTGATCAGGATATGACCTTTGACTCCCACATAAAACAGATTTCTAGGACTTCCTCTTTTCATCTGTGTAATATTTCTAAAATACGGAACATTCTGTCTCAAAAAGATGCAGAAAAGTTAGTTCATGCATTTGTTACTTCCAGGCTGGATTACTGTAATGCCCTACTAGCAGGTAGTCCCAATAAGTCTTTGAAGACCCTCCAGCTGATCCAGAACGCTGCTGCACGTGTGCTGACCAGAACCAGAACCAGGTTAAGAGAACATATCTCTCCTGTATTAACTTCCCTTCATTGGCTCCCGGTAAAATCTAGAATCGAATTCAAAATCCTTCTGCTCACTTACAAAGCCCTTAACGGTCAGAACCAACATATCTGGAGCAGCTCATAGTTCCATATTGTCCAATCAGAACTCTGCGCTCCCAGCATGCAGAGTTAATTGTAGTCCCTAGAGTCTCCAGAAGTAGAATGGGAGCCAGAACCTTCAGCTATCAGGCTCCTCTCCTGTGGAACCATCTTCCAATCTTGGTTCAGGGGGCAGAGACCCTTAGACTGCTGGGGGATCCACTGATCACAAGATGCCCATGATGATGATTATTGTTGTTATTATTATTATTTTATAGTATTCCCCCATAAACTATCACTATATGTTACATAAATATTAATGTTATTATCGACCATGGAGCGGTTGGAGAAAGTGGATTATAGCTGATATCTTTGCTGCTTTTCCCCCGTCTGTATCTCTCCTCACCTGTGTCTCTCTCTTTCTCGCTCTCACTCTCTTTTTTTTTCAAACCTGACCGGTCATGGCAGTAGGCCGTCCACCCTGAGTCTTGGATCTGCTCAAGGTTTCTGCCCGTTAAAGGGCAGTTTTTTCTTGCCATTGTCGCCAAGTGCTGCTCAAGGAGGAATTTGTTCGGTGTCTGTAGATAATTATATAAAGAGTTTGTTCTGGACCTGCTCTTTCTGGAAAACACCTTCAGACAACTGTTGTTGTGAATTGGCGCTGTGAATAAAGTTCTTGTTGTGATGTTGTGAATAAAGATTGATTGATTGATTGATGTCAAACATGACTATTACCATTTGTTAAAAAACAAAGGCAGAGTAGGGTTATAGACAAATCCCAATAATATAAACAACCACATCATATACCACGGCCTAAGGATGAAGAGTAAACTACATGATCTGGAAGACGTGAGAACTAAAGCAACGTGTCTAAACTAGATGATGTAAGTGACGTTTTTGCGGTGTACCAAAGCTTAAACACCTGCTCCACCCAGAGAAGCTGAACAATTATCGGGCCGGTGTAGCTTATAAAACTTCTGCATATTCACACCGGTATGTGGGCGGGAGTGATGCTCTTCCAGGGCTGCAGTTTAAATGACCTAAAAGTGTTCTCTTTAGTTTTGAGTCAATCTATGCAATTAGCTTTAAAGCTACATACATGTATAGCTTACAAATGAAAAAGAAAAATGATTATTTTGTGATCTGTTCAATCTGCCCGACATTCAAGAGGAACTCCTGCATCTTAGAGGATGATTCTACCTCAGGGGATGCTGATCGTCCGTCTACTTATGAGCATTCTCAGAGAAACTAAAATGCTAGATTGAAACAGATATGTTCCAAGCTGGTCTGTTTGACACTTATGAACTGCATTGCTGAGGCTTATTATTCACGCTTTAAGTACATTTGACACGGGGTGATCAGGTCAGACGGGACAACTATTTCACCCCTGACAGAGATTATGGTCCAACCACTTCAGCACAAAGCCATCTATCGATCTATCAGTCTGTCTGTCTGTCTGTCTATCTATCTGTCTGACCGTCATGGGGCGACGGTGTTTCAGTTATTAGAGCCGTTGTCCACTTATCTGAAGGTCGGTGGTTCGATCCCTGGCCACTGCGGTCCACATGTCGAAGTGTCCTTGAGCAAGTCCCAGATTCGACTCTATCTGCTGAGGAGACTGAGGTCTTTTGGAGTGCAGGGGGCCTCCTGAAGACCTTCTATGACCCTGCGGTGGCGTCGGCCACCTTTTATGGAGTTGTCTGCTGGGGCAGCAGCATCTCAGCTGCTGACAGGAGGAAACTGGACAAACTGATCAGGAAGGCCAGTTCGGTCCTGGGATGTCCTCTGGACTCAGTGCAGGAGTCGGGAGACAGGAGAATGATGGCCAAGCTGTCATCTCTCCGGGAGAATATCTCCTACCCGATATTGGACTGGAATATCTCTAGTGCAGGACACCATCTCTGCACTGGAGAACTTCTTCAGCGACAGGCTCCTTCACCCCAAGTGTGTGAAGGAGCCTGTCGCTGATCTTTCCTTCCTGCAGCAGTCAGACTCTACAACCAGCACTGCTAGTAACACACACACACACACACACACACACATGCCTCACTTGCACTTTGCACTATGGGACAGTATAATATTCAACATGTCCACATTTCAACTGCACATTTAATTTAATTTAATATAATGTTATTCTGTTATATGGATCTGTGTGCTCTTCGCTGCTTTAACACTGAAAATTCCCTGTTGTGGGACAAATTAAAGTTTATCTTATCTTATCTTATCTTAAGATACTGAACCTTAAGTTGTTCCCAATGGCTGTTCCATTGGTGTGGGAATGGTTACTGCTCCTGATGAGCAGGTGGCGTTGTGTATGGTAACCTCTTGTATGTGAATGGATGACCATTGACTGGAGAGCTATGTCAGCACTTTTTAGTAATGATTTTATAGTAACATTTTTTAACTGTCATCAAAAACAGGAAATATGTTGTAGAGTTAAATATAGATGCTCATTTACTGACCGAACTATAACCAGGATTGTGCTCCAGATTTAAAAGTCATCATCTCTGATGCATGTTACTGGATGAATGCATGTTACTGGATGAATGCATGTTACTGGATGAATGCATGTTACTGGATGAATGCATGTTACTGGATGAATGCATGTTACTGGATGGATGCATGTTACTGGATGAGTGCATGTTACTGGATGAATGCATGTTACTGGACTAATGCATGTTACTAGATTAATTCATGTTACTGGATTAATGCATGTTACTAGATGAGTGCATGTTACTGAATGAATGCATGTTACTGGATGAATGCATGTTACTGGATGAGTGAATGTTACTGGATGAATGCATGTTACTGGATAAATGCATGTTACTGGACAAATGACTTTTACTGGACAAATGCATGTTACTGGATGAATGCATGTTACTGGATGAATGCATGTTACTGGACAAATGATTTTTACGGGACGAATGCATGTAACTGGATGAATGCATGTTACTGGATGAATGCATGTTACTGGACTAATGATTTTTACTGGACTAATGCATGTTACTAGATTAATTTATGTTACTGGATTAATACATGTTACTGGAAGAGTGCATGTTACTAGATGAATTCATGTTACTGGATTAATGCATGTTACTAGATTAATTCATGTTACTTGATGAGTGCATGTTGCAAACTTAACTTTTTCCCAGGAGTCCTGGAGGCTTTTTCACCCTGCAGGGTCACATGCACGCAGGCTGGATCTGCTGCTGAGGACATGTTTGATGACTAATTACAATATGATGATGATGATGATTACAGTTTCTTTTTTAATATTATTATTATTATAGTAGAGTACTTTTCCTTGATGCTATTGCTAAATGTTATGATACTATTATTATTGAGCCTATCATCCTGGGATCCCTGCTGCAGCAGCGGCCCAATCCTGGAAAAGCGGAAGAAAGTGGATTATTATAGCGGATACCATTGCTGCTTCTTTCCCCTGTCTGTCTCTCTCCTCCTCTCTCTCTCTGTCGCACTCTCTCTTCCAGATTCTCTCTCTACACCTCTTTTTGAAAAACCAACCAGTCATGGCAGTAGGCTTTTCACACTTACTATAGGATCTGCTCGAGGTTTCTGCCCATTAAAAGGTAATTTGTTCCCGCCACTGTCACACTTAATCTGTTGGGTCTCTGTAATACAATCAAATTAGGAGTTTGGTCTAGACCTGCTCTTTTGGAAAGCGCCTTGAAACAAACAATAGAATTTAATGTGATTTGATTAATGTTTATTTGCTGGGTCATAAAGTAATTCTGAAGTACACATCAGACCTTTGACCTACAGTAACTCCTGGTGAAGGCAACTAAATAGGCCACTAAATATTTCACACTACTTTGAAATACTTTTATTTGTGAGCACAAAGACAAGTTGGAGTCTGAAAAGACAAATCCTCTCTTTGTGTTGAGGTTCACATTGCAGCCAGACATTTCAGTGCAGTATTTGTCTCTGTCCTTTTGTCTGTGCTCAGTGCTGCAGCAGTGACACCAGTTTGTGACTCAGCACAATAACTTGACTAAAATTGTGTGTGTGTGTGTGTGTGTGTTTGTGTGTGTGTGTGTGTGTGTGTGTGTGTGTGTGTGTGTGTGGCTGTGTGTGTGTGTGTGTGTGGGTGGCTGTGTGTGTGTGTGTGTTTGTGTGTGGGTGGCTGTGTGTGTGTGTGTGTGTTTGTGTGTGTGTGTTTGTGCGTGCGTGCATATGTGTGTGCGTGTGTGTGTGTGTGTGTGAGTGAGGATCAACATATTGACTTACATTTGATGTGTCTGAGGGACAAGGGAACTTTTTTCTTTTGTATTTTCACGGCAGTGAAATGGATTTCTTTTCTAACAAAACTCGTGGTGACCGAAGCATTCTTCCCCCTTAACGTACTGAAACCCAAAGAGAACGGTATAAAGTATAAAACCACAAACAACAGCAGTGCCACCCTCAGACCTCTCTATTTCTTTAGTTTCCTCAGGAAATGTTCAAGTCACAGCTTGCAATCTTCACATACTGATCTGCAGGTCTGAGAACCGTAAACGGTTTGCTGCTTCCACAACACTTCTCTCATGGCTTTCTAGAGCTTTAAACAAATGTTAAGTTTTTCTCAAACCCAAAACATTCACATGATCTTCTTGTTGTATCAAACTGCAGAAGTTCTACACTGATGTCATGTGTTCATGCTTGTCTCAATCAGAGAATTTACACAACACCGCAAACTTTAAATTAAGCCCTTTTGAGGCCGAAAAACCAGCAAGAAATGTTATTTCCTATCATGTCGTTTAATCATCTCGCCCAATCAGCGATCATAAAAAACCCCAAAATTACATTTAAGAATGTACATATAAAATATCTGGTTTTGCTTGATGCAAAATTGGCCAGAGTTTCATCTAACACCATGACAACATTGTAAAACCAACAGTATTACAGAGTGTTGGTATTCTGACATGGTGGATAACAGAAGGAATGATCGAAAACAAACGTTAATTATAGAGTCAGGAAGAGCATCCGGCGTAAAACCTATGCGAAATCCATTTGCAAAACACAAAACTGATTCCAAACCGGATGGGTTTGGGCCGGGTTAACAAATACCTCCAATGGTTGAGTTTAGCCAGTACAGGGGCCTGTACCAACCCCTGGATGGTACAGGTGATCCACTGTGGTATCTCCACAAGGGAGCAGCAGAAAGATGAAAAAGAAGAAGAAAAGCAATAGAATTTTGGCAAAGCTAGAGGATCCATTTCTTCAATATGAGCGGTCATCAGCTGCCAGCAATGGCTTCATATTTAGTGTACACATAAGAGTGAGGTCACGATTCCCACAGCAAGAAAGCAAATAAGCAAAATCGTAAACTAGTACTTCGAGATAAGCTTAGCACATATGGTATGGGAGAATTCTACTACGATCAGAACCAATCTTTTGAGTAGGTAGAACCTGGTGTTTGGTTGAAAATTGTCACACTGTAAATATCATGCTTTTTTTGAAAGCCCTCAGCTTAACCCAGAGGAGTCACAAGTAAGTGTACTTCTAGTGCCGGTCCCAAACCGGGATAAATGGGGAGGGGTTGTTTTCATACAACATAAAACCTAAGCCAAATCAATGTGAGGAAATTGGAACAGATTTCCAAACTGGATTGGTCACCTCAACCGGTGGATGAGGTAATGATGATGACTTATCTGATATGAAGGCAAGAATGAAGGTAGATAGATTGTGTCTCCAAGAGATCATGTGGAAAGGCAGCAAGGCTAGAAGCATTTCGGGAGTGTACAAACTTTTTTTTATCACGGAGTAGGTGGGAGGAGAAATGGAGGAGGGGTGATTCTGAATGAGGAATAAGTGAAGAGCATTCTGGAGGTGATGTGAGCATCAGAAAAGTGATGAGTATGAAGATAAAAATTGAAGGTGCTATGATGAACGTCGTCAGCGCTTACGCCCCACAAGTTGGTTGTGAGTAGAAAGAAAAAGAACTTCTGGAGTGAGTTGGATAAAGTGATGGCGAGTATTCCCCGGGGTGAGAGAGTGGTTGTTGGAGCAGACTTCAACAGAGATGAGGAGGTGATGGGCAGTGTGGTGTTAAGGACAGGAACATGGAAGGACAGATGGTGGTGGGTTTTGCGAAAAGAATAGAAATGGCTGTGGTGAACACGTATTTCAAGAAGAGGGAGGCGCACGGGGTGACATGTAATAGTGGAGTTAGGAGCCCGCACTTGGGCTACATCCTACGCGGAAGATGTAACCTGAAAGAGATTGGAGACTGAAGGTGGTGACAGGGGAGAACATAGTCAGACAGCATGGAATGGTAGTATGTAGGATGACTCTGGTGGTACAAAAGAGGAAAAGAGCAAAGAACTTCAGAGAAGAGTTGAGATGGGCTCTGGGTGGTAGTGAAGAACTGCCAGATGCCTGGGAAACTACGGCAAATGTGATAAAGGAGCAGGTAGGAGGGTGCTTGATGTGCCACCTGGACAGGGGAAAGAAGATAAGAAGACGTTGTGGTGGAATGAGGAAGTCCAGAAGGGGATAGGAAAAGGTTAACGAAGAAGACGTCGGATAGCAAAGAAGATGAAGAAAGTAATTACAAATACAAAGAGACGCGGCTTAAGGTGAAGAGTAAGGTAGCAAAGGCTTAATGAAAGGCCTATGATGAGTTGTGTGTGACGTTTGACGCTGAGGAAGGAGAAAAGGACTTGTGAGAGCAGCTTTGACGAGGATGAAGAATGGAAAGGCGGTTTGTCCTGATGACATACCAGAGGAGGTATGGAGGTATGAGGAAGAGACGGCAGTGGAGTTTCTAAATAAATTGTTCAACACAAACATAGAGAGTGAGAGGAATGCCTTAGGAATGGCAGAAGCATACTGGTGCTAATTTTCAAGAACAAGGCTGGTGTTCAGAGCTGTTGCATCTACAGTGGTATTAAGCAGATGATCTACCCAGTGAAGATCTGGAAAGAGTCGTGGAAATTAGGTTAAGAAAAGTGGTGATCTCATTAAAACCACTGTGATCCAAACTGAAGGAAAAGCCAAGTTCCCTGTGCTCCTTGTTCTGCTCCGTCAACTTCTTCAAGATTTCCAGTAAATCCTTGGCTTTAAATAAAACCCATACCATCGGAGACGTAAACCACTCTCATCTCCAGCAGTGCAGTGATCTGTTTGGAGTGATCAGGGGCGGCTTCTGCTGAAAACAAACATGTGACTCACTGAGAGGACAGTGGGAAGGGATCGGGAGATAATTGTCTTGAATTGGAACAAGATGAACAGGAGATCAGGCAGACAATCTCAAAGGGTAATCAGGATAGTAACAGCAACCATGTATTCAAATAAATGACCTTCTCCAGGAATGACCCGGCTCCATATTCGCTCATGATAATAAACGTTAGAATGGGACGAGATTATTCAAAGAGACATCTCCCTCCAAGGAATAGCCGCAGAAAGGTAACCCAGTGTGATAGCTGGGAACTTTGACTCATCGCTGTGTCTAGTAAGAGTCAAAGTGCCCAGGTGAGGCAGGTTGGAGAGTTTCGGCTCTCTGGGAACAGAGAGGGGCATAGCTGTTAGTGATCTCAGGCCCGGCTACAGTTACTCTGCCCCGAGGGTCTGGAAAGGCTGGAAAGAATACACTCCTTGTCTCCTGGTAAAGTTTTACAATGGAATACTCCACATAAATTCCCTATACACACAACAGAGAGCTGTGGGACCCCGTGTCCCCGTGTGCTGGACCCTGTCCCCATTTCACTGCCCGGAACCACAGAACATGTGGCTATTTAGAGAAACTGACCAACCTCCTGAATTCTCCTTCAAATGATCAGAGAGAGCGAAGCCAATGGTCACGACCGATGATACGGTTATAAATGATTAAAGAACACATGGGATATCAAGTTTTGTTATTTTTGCTTCAAAATAATCACAAACCTACTTTGAGCAACCATTTTCATCAGTGGTTATCGGTTGGAAGGTCCACACGGGTCACAGTAGAATTTGGAATGTTTGTTTCGAGTCAAATTGGTTTTCATTCCCAAAGGAGAAAAGCAATTAGTCAATTCCCTCACTGGGGAAAAGTAAATCCAAGTTAATTCATCGTGTGATCTCAACTTAGACGAACTCTTATCAGTGAATTTGCCATCTTGATAGAAGTCATGGTCACAGGAGCGTTCTTTGAAGGCGCCAGAGAACCCAGTGGAGAAAGCATGGTTTCCTTTAATGACCTCTTTTTGGAGTATAAAAACATTATTCTAGTTTTAATAATAATAATAATAATACATTTAATTTATAGTAGACTCCCTGACCATCTGAGGGCTCCACAGGCGACTGACACATTTAAAATAGGACTTAAAACTTTCCTTTTTGAAAGAACCTGTAACTTTAATTAACATTGCTGCTTTTTGGTCATGTTTTTATATAGTTATTATTTTATTTTTTATTGATGCTTTTATCTGCTTTTACTTTGTAGCACTTTGAGATTTGATGCAAATGTAAAGTGCATTATAAATTAAATGTATTATTATTATTATTATTATTATTATTATTATTATTATTATTATTTCAGGTCCCACTACAGCCGATGGAATATGGGGCACACGTTCGATCATTCCAGCTGTGAACAGCTGTGGGACAAGCGTAAAAGCAACCTACAAATCAGAAGATGAGCGTATGACATGGGATCAATTCTTGTTGTTATTGTTATTTAATCGACAACAGTTTTATAATAAAGCAGGCTGACTCCAACTGGAGGGAACTGAAGGAAGAAGGAGAGTAAAAGAAAAGCTTATTGGTACCTCGGAGTGGTTTTTCATTTGCGTACCTCTTCGGTATATCACGGCTTCGACAGTTTTTGTTGAACTTATTTGTAGAGTTCATTATTTTTTTAACTTTAATACCATAAGGTTTAATTCTTAGAGTTTATCTTGAAAACAAACTCTCTGCTGTGATCTAGTTAGTGGAAGCCACCCAACTTTCAGCGCCGGGCACACACAGACAGAACGCAAAACGGGAAATATTCCGTACCACAGTTTACATGATTTGGTCATTCTTCTCATTTATTTATGAATGGTTTATACTATCCCTCTGCAAACGAAACAAATGTCAGTGAGGGATTGTTGTGTTTATATGCAGCTTTTTCATTGGGATTAGACTTTTTAACCAGTTCTACTTGATATATAAACTCACCTTTTTTTTGTAGGCCATTCCAAAACTTTTATTCTATTCCTTTCAGAGGTGGACTAACTGTTCTGCTTGGGATCATAGTCATGCTGCATGAGCCAGCTTCACCTCACAGCCAGCTCACCGGATCTTTCCATCATGATATCCTGGAGAGTGGACCCGGCCCTGAAGCAGCAAACATCCCCACAGCGTCACACAGCCACCTCCATGCTTGTCTGTCGGGATATTGTTGCGTTTTGTGGAATGCTGTGTTTGGTTCTTGACAGACATGACGTGACCTCCTCAGTCCTCACACTGTTTTTTTTTTCCACTCAACAGTCCAGAGAAGATGTTCGCAAAACCCTGAGCATCATCAAAGGTGCAAAAGTCAGACAAGCCCTACTGTTCTTCTGGGCTAGAAGTAGCTTGTGTTAGGTCATTCTCTCAGGGGTGACATTTTCACTATCTTCTGGGTAGTGGAGCCACGAACGACGATCTTTAATGAGGTGAGGCCTGAAGTTCCTTGTATGTTTTGTTCGGATCTTCTGTGACTTCCTGAATGATTCTCTTTATTGCCCTTTGATACGTTTTGGAAGATTCTGTTAAATTGCACTATCGTTCCAGGTCTTCTCCATTTGTAGATAATATGTCTCACTGTGGATCTGTGGAGTCCCAGAACCTTAGAATCAGCTTTGGAACTCTTCCCAGATGGATGGATTTCGATCATCTTCATTCTCACGCCTTCTGGAATTTCTTTTGATTTTGTCATAGTATGCAATTGGTGAGACCAAATTCCTGCTGCTGCTGATGGTCTATTTGAGTGATGATGTGATTGAACAGTGCTGGCAGTGATCAGGCCTGGATGGGTCCAGTCCAGAACCACTTGTAAATGTACGTATAAAAAAAAATTGAAATATTTTATTCAGAACATCTGTATTTATTGTTAACTCAGGTTGGCTTTGTCTTTACGATCTATCTTGATTGATTGAACGAACACAGTTTAGTATTAGATACTCACCAAACCAGATAAAAACCGGAAGGATCGAATATTTTTAAAATGCAATATTTATAAAAAAAACAATTCAAGCCGTTTACAGTTCCTTGGGGTTTGTCGTTCGTGGAAAAATGTCACAATCCAGGTTGAGGTAAAAATCTGGGTAATAATAATAATAATAATACATTTAATTTATAATGCACTTTACATTTGGATCAAATCTCAAAGTGCTACAAAGTAAAAGCAGATAAAAGCATCAATAAAAAATAAAATAATAACTATATAAAAGCCTTACCAAAAA
>VRLP01001493.1:0-125626 GCA_009660295.1 Lophius piscatorius | reverse complement strand
TGAGGGGGGACACAAACGACAATTCCATGGAGACGGCCTTGTGGTCGGACACACCCAGATCGTTCACAAGAAGATTGCTGAGAGGAGCAGAGTCAGTGATGACAAGATCCAGAGTGTGCCCCATGGTGTGGGTGGGGACATCCACAAGTTGCCTGAGATTAAAACAATCCAGTAGTTGGAGAAATTCGGAAGCAAAACGACATGCAGGGGAGTCGAATATGAATTTTCATATCTCCAAGTACTAAAATATTGGCAGAGGTTGTGTAAAATGTCGACAAAAGGGCAGGACAGAAAAATCATCTGGTTGTTGCCAGGTTTCTGTAAGGCACATAACGTCCAGACATTTCTCCAGGATGTGGTCATGTATGAGGCATGATTTGTTTGTGAGAGATTGTGAATTAAAGAGTTTGATTTTAATACTAGATGGAGCAGTGAGTCTCTGTATTGGCCGAAGAAGACTGAAATCTACTCCACGTTTTCTAACCTGCACAGTGGAGGATTTTATCGAGGAAAGTCCATTGACAGCAATGGGAAAAGCTGCCGCATTCTGATGACGCGTCTGAGACGCGATAGTGCGCACGTCAGAGCAAAAGGACGGAATGGAGTTTTTTGAGCGGGAGTAAACAAACGTAGAACGGCAACTTCTGTGAACGTAACGGGGCCGGCGAAGGAGTCCAAGTTGTTTAACAACCGATATGCACAACGGAGTGTTGTAGTTGTTGCATTTCATCAGTAAGGTGACGGAATAATTCATCATCGTGCCAGTCGTGGAGACTAGCCCGTTATTAGCCGTTAGCTTTGGACGAGACGCACAGAGGACGTTAGTAGCCGTTATTTTCATGGAAATGATGCAGAGAAAAAAGCTATCAAACACAGAAAGTGATCAACAGCGGCTTTTGGTGAAAGTGACTCGGGGGCAGTGATGAACGAGACGGATAAACAAACTGACACCAACGATGAACAAACAGAAACGGACATAAACGATGAAACAAACATACAGAAGTCTCCGGGTGATGGTTCACCTGCAGCAACAGGTAGGCGGACCGTCACCAGACTCGGTAGAATTCTTACAAATACAAATACAGAATAACAGATACAAATACGGATGTATATCAAAAAGGTTTGCCGGTGACCAACAATAAAAAGGTAAACTTGTCGGTTAATAGTATTGCAGGCTGTAGAACTCTGATGGAAAAGCGGCGAACAGACAACGCCAGCGTCCTCTCTTTATGTAATAATAATAATAATACATTTAATTTATAATGCACTTTACATTTGGATCAAATCTCAAAGTGCTACAATGTATGTATGTAATGTATGCATGTGTTTGTGTGTATCTGTGTGTCTGTGTGTATCTGTGTATCTGTGTGTATATTTATTTATATATTATTTGTGTGTTTTTTTCTGTGTTTGTGTGTATCTGAGTTTATGTATGTGAGTGTATGTATGTATGTGTGTGTGTGTGTGTGTGTTTCTGTGCGTGTTAGAATTGTTCAGCACGATTGTCTGCAGGAATCAGTGTGAGACTCCAGCTATGTCTGTTCAAACCGTTTCCTTGGTAACCGTTGCATCACGGGAGCCGTTGCAGAATCAGAAAAAAATAAATTATTCATTCTTCAAAATGTCCAAGAACTCCAAAAACTAAATAGCATGTATTTGGTACATATAGAGGAAACTTAAAAGTCCACCATCCCCTTCATTGTACAAGCTAACCCCCCCAATCGGTTACCTTTAGTCTATTTACAACCCCGAAAAAGTCGGGGCTATTATTGAATAATTACTGCGTCCAGATCCTTCGTGTTAACGCGATAACTCAACAACTATATCACGGATTACTTTGATATTTCTCCTGGGGAGGTGGTTGGTCCATCACGTCTAGCAGAGATGTGTCATAACATCACATGAAATCTTCACTCTCGTGAATCTTCATCCATTCATGGTTTAATAACGGCCTCCTCGTTTCAAAACAGGAAATTCAAGTTTACACACTGTACTGTTTCACAGTTTGCGAGCATCTTAATGAAAAGAGAGAAATAGCGCAGAAGCTCCGCCTCTGTTGCCAGGCAAAGCTGTTGAATCAGCATTTTATTTTTATTTTTTCTTCATGGCTTTATGAGCAGACATTGTTATTGAGCTGCTGGATAAATTCTGCTGGGATGTCATGTGTGTGTGCGTGTTTTCATAATGAAGGAATTAAACTTCCCCAGAGGGAAATATAATCAATAGAACCATTCAGTTCAGAAATTATAATTGTAAATCTATGTAGTTGTAACGTATTATTATATATGCCTCATAGTAACATCCAACCAGAACCAGCTAATGATCGGTTTTGTCTGTAATTCCTGATGTGTCCTGCAGATGGTGCTCCGCTGAGTGAACTGTCCTGGGCGTCATCTGTGGCTGTGGTGGCCGTCTCCGTGTCGGGCCTCTTCACCCTCGTCTTCCTCATGCTGACCTGCCTCTGCTGCAAGAAGGGTGCTATCGGCTTCAAGGTGGGCCCCCCTCTCAGAGACGATGTGCAGAACCCCAGTTCTGGTCAACAAACGACGTACTTCAATTAACGTTCTATGCAGCCTATGTTGGTTTATTCATTGATTTTAATATAATGTCCATTATGTATAAATGAAAAATGCTACAAATGGTCTGAGAGCAGCAGAAGTGGCATCAACCGTAGAAACTTAGAGTCTCTATTCTTATTCAAAAACCTGATTGAACCTGTTTATAATGTGACCCAGCGGCAGCAGGTATGTGCAGAAGAGTAAGGGGCCGAGGATGGAGCCCTGGGGGACACCACAGATCAAAGGGGACAGAGAGGAGGATTTATTAACCGTGACTATAGAGAAAATATTATTCAACTAGAACATATTCGCATATGGCAACCTAAAGAATTTTAGGAGTTACTAAACAGAATTATGCTTTATTTCTAACTTTTAAACAAACAGAATAATCTAATAAGGGCCAAATAGTTTTCTAAAAACATGCTTTACCGAAACGGTGGCGAGATTTCACTGTATGATAATAAAAGCATTAATGGTAGGTTAATGAAATAAAAGAAATGACATATTTTCCATTAAACACAAATTTATTCTTCTTTTCTTTTTTTTTTTTTACTTTTTTTTTTTTTATTGTTTAAAAACATGCGTGACCAAGCGATTTGTTATTTGATAGTAAGTTATTAGCGACATGGCTAGAAATGTGTAAAAATAATTCCTGGGAGTGAAGATCATTACTTTCCACGTTGTTGTAATAGAATAAGCGATAATGTGAAATTAGACACAGAATATCCATATAAATAAGAAAATTCCATTGAATAAGTCTACAGGCTTTGTAACCCAGCTATACAACGATGCATGATGGGTAGGCTCTTTAAAATGCGCGTTTATCCTCGGCGCTCCATGGATGACGGTGTAAAGTGTGTTTAAGCACTTTAAGGGTCTACACATGTGAAATTATCACCTTTGAGAAATAAACAGATATAAAAGAGGTAGAGAAAAGGTATAATTTTGCGTCGAAGGATAATTAAAAACCCAAATTAAATATATATATTTTTAATTAATAACTAAATTAGGGCACGGAAGAGAGAAAAACCCTAAATATTTCATATACAGTAGATAGAGATTAAATCTCAGAGCTCGTTTTTAAATAAAGACGTTGAAAGACAAAAAACTGTTTTCATTAATGCATCTAACTTTTCTTGATTTGATCCCGGACCAAAGTGCTGGACCGTTATTGGAAATAGATTCCATAGGAGCAACACGAATCAGTGAAGCTGTATCAGTTATTTATGATGTCCATCCTGAGTTTCTCTTTGTCCGCCAGGAATTAGTCGCCTATCAAAAACACGCAGGATTTACGATTCTGGTTTGTGTCTCGTCGGACGGACCACCCAGCTTGAACCTGTCAGGGTGTGTCCAAAGTAAGGGGCCAGGGAGAGAAGAGGGAGAGAAGAGGGAGCGAGGGCGTGAGGAAGGGCATACCCATGAGCCCACAGTGCATCCGGCCTCAGGGCCTCATCTGGAATTAGACACAGCCTCTCCCAGAACAGGAAGAAGGACTTTGAGTTTAGAAAAAAAAAAAAAAAAACTCAAGAGGAGATGAGAGAAAGAAGCTCTCTTTGTTTTACAGACAGTGAAGAAAAGATGAGGATCTCCTTCCAGTAGGACAGTAGGAGCAGCTTTGCAACTTCATTGGACCTGAAACAGATTGTAATAAAAATATGAAAAATCTTTACATTACGAAAATCTTGGGAACCATTTTTTTTTTTTTTTTAAGCAAAATTTTGCTAAAATGTGCCAATGCACCATTTTGTGGACCCACGTAGCAAAATCGGGTCCGGCCCAGTGACGAGCAGCACAGCCCACCTTCACGCCCCGAATGCAGCAATGAATTATGCTCCAGAATTGGTCCAGATGTGGCGACCAGAACATGAACCACATATGGCCCATGAAAGAGCCAACGCTTTGCCAACTCTATGATCATCGCCGGGTATTTTCTGATTCTATGTTGGATCGAACCTGCTCGGACTCCAGATGTTACCCTGAACTAAAACCTAACACTTACCATGTTTGGCTCAGATGGAATATTCTTCAATAGCAGCAGAATCCTGGAGCTTTGCCAGGAGTTCATTTCGCTTATAAGCCCTTGAGAAATCGCGTTGCCATTTGTGTCATTGTCGTTTTAACACTTCCATTTTCAAACAGTCCGGCTGCCAGTAACGAGAGAGCGGTGTGGGATTCTCTTCCTATTGGACCCAAACAGCTGTTTCCCCTCTGTTTCCAGCGCGATTGATAAGCTAAGCTAAGCGAAGCGAAGCAGCTGCTGGATGTATCAGTCAGTCTTATCATCTATTCAAATTCTCCGCAACATATCACGAGACAAACGTCTCACTTGTTTATTTAATGATAACAAGAATAACCCAAAGGGGTTTTTTGTGATTATTGTTGGAAAAAATGATCATCCAAAAGAGACAAACTAAAATTTCTTACAGATTCAGGAAATGATTTCATTATGATTTCAACCCGACTGAGGAGACCGAGCAATTAAAGGTTTTTTAATTTCCTCCGCCTAGGAGATTATGTTGTCACTTGTGGGTTTTGTCTGCTTGATGTTTGTGAGCAGGATTACAGAAAAACTACAGCACAAATTTGTTTGTGAAATTTGTGGAGCTGGGGGACCAGTGGGCTGAAAAGAGACTCTGAAGTGGAAAGTGCAGGAGACGAGGAGCTGAAGAGTGTTTTTTCCGAGATGAACAGAAAGTTTGTTGGAGTTTTCGGTAGATTTATAGGCTGACAATAACTCAGACATTAATTGGGAATTCTGCATGAATGTTTCTGAAACCTAGGTTGTTGTTGTGACTTGTGCCTGTCACAACAGGCATGTTGCTTTTGGGGATGGAGTTCGGGGCTCCTGGGCTGAACAGTGACGCTGAAGTGGAATGACGACAGCTATTTGAGAGATACTCAGAGAGTTTGTTGGAGTTGTCAGTAGATTTAGAGGCTGGCAATAACTCAGACCTTAATCTGCGTGATTTTTTTTTTCCCATTACCAAGGATACTGTTGTCCTCCTCTGAGTGTTTTTTTCGGGTTGATAAAATAGATGAATGCATTTCAACCCAATCACCATCAAACACAGAACGCTGTTATTGAACGACGTTATTCCTGATTCTATTAAAGCCTAATAAAACAATCGAATAGTCGATGAGCATCGGGTTTTTAAGGATCCCAATGTGCTTGTACATATGTGTGTGTGTGTGTGTGAGTGTCTTTGTGTGTGTGTGTGAGTGTGTGTGTGTGTGAGAGTGTTTACTTGGATTAGTGGGGAAGGGGACTGCCCTGCAGATGTTCTTTGGATTTTGTGAGAGAGAAGAAAAAAGGAAGTGAGCAAGTGATGTCACATATATAGTATGTGAACCCCCTCACCCATTCTCCCCTCTCTTCCCACTTGTATTTTTCTCCCTCACATTTTTGAGGAGGCTCAATTTCTCTCCTCCTCCGTATGAGATGGCTACAGGTTCGGCTTCGACTATGAGCTGGGAAAGGGTGCTCCTCCTCCTCCTCCTCCTCCTCCTCCTCCTCCTCATTCCTCCTATCTCTCCCACCCCTTTCTCATTCTCTCCCCCCTCTATCCCTTCATGACCAGCACATCCTGGGGACATCAGGGTCAGCCGCAAAGCCCTCATGCTCCTCTTCCTCATTTCTGGACTGAACAATGAGACTCTCACTGCAGAGTTGGGACGCCTCATTCTGCCGCCGCTCTTCCTGGCAACACAAACCTCTTGCTGCCCTGAACTCAACACTCACATGTGGACCCCTCAGGGGCCACTGAATGTGCGTGTGCATGTGTGTGCATGTGTGTGCGTCAGAAGGAAAGGAGGGAAGAAAGGAGAGAAGTTGAAAAAAGAAAAAGAAAGTTGAGATGCTGTACCCAAAGCAGAGAGGGTTTGACATGCAGCCCTCACCTGTGGACTCTGAGGACAGGTAAGATAACTTGAGATGTTTATTTTATCAGCAGGATTCATCCTGGGATTAAGATGGGGAAGGATTAAGAGGCCACATAGATGTATAGTTGTTACTAGTTCATTGACAACTTGGGATATAAATCATGACAAACTTTTTTGTTTTCTGTTACACTAAGTTAGATTTTTATGCCTGATTTGTTTTTCTGCATGTTCCACTGACCACATGACAAATGACATAGAATTAAAGGCATGAAATGAATACAGAATATTTTGCAGAGGTTCATTGACGCCTGAGAAAATGATTAAATCTGGTGCCTAACGTTGATCAATTCATGTATTCCCGCTCTTCTCTCTGCTTTTAGAGAGTTTTCCTGATCAACCAATCTTATCATGCAAAAATGTCAAATATCTTCAGTTTTCAGTTTGTCAAAAATTTGGACGTGCGCCTTAGTTTGTCCTCGTGTTTTATGTTATTCCTTAAAATTTGAGTTTGTCGCAGGTTTTCATCTGGTTTCTATTCATGATTATCAATTATTTACAGACCTGTTTTTTTTAAATATCCTTTTTTGGATGCTGTGCGGGAAATGAAAGGGAACATTGCTGTTCTGTGCGTGTGTGTGTGTGTGTGTGTGTGTGTGTGCGTGTGTGCGTGCGTGTGTGTGTGTTTGGGTGCGTGCCTGTGTGTTTGTGTGTGTGCGTGTGTGTTTGTGTGTGTGTTTGTGTGCGTGTGTGTGTGCGTTTGTGTGTGCGTTCGTGGGTGTATGTGTGCGTTTGTGTGTGCGTTCGTGCGTGTATGTGTGTGTTTGTGTGTGTGCGCGCGTGTGTGTGCGTGTGTGTGTGTGTGTGTGTGTGTGTGTGACGGTCTATGTGTCTGGAGAGTGAAACCACATGTTGATGGAGGGTGGGTAAGGCCCTGTGAAGATCTGGATGTGAGGCCAAGGGTGTGTTGTGCGTATTTTCTCGCATTTTTGTGGGACAGGATGAAGTGAGAGATGGAGGTGGGGATACAGAGGGCTGCAGTAGGTCACATTTTTCCAGAGTTGGGACCCGGCTGTTCTCGATCTCCAAACTGAGGGACTTTTATTCTGACATCCGGTGCAAAGACCAGGCCAACCCCCCCTCCCCTCTCCTCTTCCTCTGCTTTATGTCTCTCTACACGCTCAACAGAATCAATCTGTTCATTCAGGCCTCAGTTTTACAAAACGCCACAGAAAAATCTTCAAATTGCATTAAAAATAAATGACATGCAGGTCCTGCAATGTGCATCAAAGGGACTTTTCAATAAGATTCATCTGGTATCAGACACTATTTTGCTCATTTCTTATGTTTCTCAAAATGATATTGATGAATCTCAGAGTTAAGATGAGAAGCTTAGGCTGCTACATACTATAAAATATATACTATGCAATATCTTATTGGGGTCGAATACAGTATAAGTTGCATGTAATACAATACAGCCATTACTTTTTAATCATGTGTGCCTCATTAAAAGTCTGTACTTCTTCCACTGATGGTTCACTGTAGCTCTAATGTGACTCTGACGCTGGCATGATCAAGTCGGGGGGGGGGGAGAACAACAGGTGCAGAGCGGTTGAGCCAAAATACCAATTCTGAATTGTGTTTTTGCAGGAATTTAGATTTTTTTTATATATATATGTATGCTAATGCCTGTGGTTTAGAGTTAGGAAGTACCTGAAGGGCATTCTCGGGATGTTCCCAATGCTGGATTCTCCTGTCCTCACATTTGTGACCTCACAAGCTAAATGGTAAAAAGACTGCTACCACTTCTATCGCGCTTTTCTAGTCTGCTCGACCCCCAAGCTCTTCACAGCATGATCAGCATTCACCCATTCACATAAACGTTTATACAGTGATGACAGAGGCTGCCGTGCAAGGCGCCATCTGCTCAACAGGAGCAATAACAATTCACGCCATTTATCACTTACTAATTGAACAGCCATTGGGAGAAACTTGGAGTTCAGTATCTTGCTCAAGGATACTTTGACATGTAGACCGGAGGGGCCGGGGATCCAATCACCGACCTTTAGATGAGTGGACGACCGCCCTACCAACTAAGCCATCAACCGCCCTCCCAACGGAACCACTTTTGGCCCAGTTATACAACCAATTGCCAGTGTAATGGAAATTGTCTGTAATATGCTCTTGTAACCCTGGAATTTCCCCGTTGTGGGACTAATAAAGGTTTATTTTATCTTATCTTATCTTATCTTATCTTATCTTGCACCAATTTTATTTTTATTTATTTATTTATTTTTTGCCTCTTAGTGTCTTTTTGCATCTGTGTTCCAGGAATTCAAGAATGTTGACAGGGAGGATTACCATGCAGATGTGTCCACTTTGGCCTCGCCGGCCTCCCAGGGCAGCCCAGACGTCTACATCCTGCCACTCACTGAGGTGTCCCTCCCAGTGGCGAAGCAACCTGCCCGATCAGGTGAGCCACCTCTGTTCACATCAAACCTTTTAAAGTGAATTAATTCACCCAAGCGTTTTTAAAAAAAAAATGTTTTTTTAAATCCGGTTGTTCTGCATGTGTAAAAATGTAAAAATGTAAAGCTCAAAACGTTCAATTTGATCCTAAATGTACCTTTAACAGCCCTATAGTACATTTTATCTAACAATATTACTTCAGTGGCTGCAGTCATTTCATACAAACTGATGCAATAGCCGTGTAAAAGCCCCAAAAAAGCAGATTTTAAGGGTGTGCGTCAGAGCAAACAGAGCAGCATATCCAGTCTTCTCACAGTTCCTCCCTCGGGTGAACGCTGCCCTGATGCTGGCCTACGTCGGCCAAGGCCTCCACCTATCCCACAATACCTCACTGCAGGTCCCCACAGAATGAACTCTCTAACTTGCTCTCTCTCTCCCACAAACATCTGCTTGTTGCATAATAGCGTCCAGGCAGCCAGCCCACACTGCTGCTCGTCGGAATGTCAGGCATGCAAGAACACAAAACCCCAGTGAGAATATTTCTCCTCCGCTTGGTCACTTTCTCCCTCGCTTCTTCCATGCGACAATGGCCGTGGTTGTGTGTTAATGGGCTGATGCTGCCGGATAAATTCGTGACGCCGGAGAATGGCGGCAATTAGAGGATCATGCCCTCATGGTTAGCTCTGCAACAAAGCTCATACAGGAGTTATTGTCAATAAGAGTTTGGCGTTTAGCATTTCTGCAGTTTTACCTTTAAAACTGTTAAAGAGGCACTTTTTTTTTTTTTTAAAGGGATCAAAGAATCTGAGTTTGATGGACAATAGGTTTATATATATATTCTTTTTTACGTATAAGCAGGCGTGTTATATTTGCTAACGTGAAGTGAAATAAAAAGTTTGAAGATGTTATTTGTTTTTTTTGTCGGTTTAGCTGAAAGCTTGAAATGTCATCAAAAGATTTTTGATTAAAAAAAATGTTGTGTGTGTGTGGGTGGAGCTGGGAGCGTGGAAGAGTTCACTAAATCTTTCTTATAACCTGGATCAATTTTCAACTTTCTTCAACACTGTAGCATGAGGACTTTTTCTTTTTTTTCTTTTTTGTACTTTTACGGCAATATAATAAAATATAATGCATCAATTGAAGTGGGGGGGGGGAGACGCGCCTCTGTTATTATGGAAAAATCAGATTTCTGTTGATGACTCATAAACTGATAAACACGAGTGGAAGGAGGACTTACGCCCTTTGGCGTCGGTAAAAGTCCTTGTGCAGGATCTTTTTTTTGGGGGGGGGGGTTTGCCCTCTATGTGTGCATTTGTTCTAGTTTTTATATGTGATCTATATGCCGAAAAGAAAAAAACAGATGGTTGGAAAAAGATTCAGAGGATATCTCAAAAACCTCCACACATGAAACCTCTTATCGGGTTTATGGGGCTTGACACCAGAGATTTCTCACTATGTTCTGTGATTTGAGAAAAGAAAAAAAAATGACCCCTCAACATATGCTTCCTCTTATCTGAAAAATGGAAACCGTATGGGAGTGGCAGAAATCAGGGATTCATTACATTTAGGATTGCCTCACCCAGTGACATCATCAGGGCAAACAGACTTTTGTTTTCCATGAAATCTGGCTCTACCTTTTTCTCTACTGTCAATCACGCTTTTCCTTTTCTTACACTTTTCTTCTGCGATATCTTTCAGTTGTTTGATGTCTGCTGATTTAATCAGTTTCCTTCCGTCACGGTTGAAGTTTATTCAGAAGAAAAAGAGACCAAACGGAATAGATGTTTCAACAACAGAGACGCGAGGAAGATCAAATAAATCTCCGGGTTTCTCGTACCAGAAAACCAAATGTTGGTCCCAGATTTCAAATTCCCAAAGAGATAAAAAGGTAGATGTGGATTTCGATGTGGATGTGGAAGCGTTTTGGAGCCGTGAGAAAACCTGATTACTTTCAGGGCATGTTCCCATCTCCTCCATCGGCCTGCTGAGTAATGGGGGCCGTCAGAGGACTTTTTTTGTGGATGGGTGGGGTTCCTAATGAGACCCCGATACTGTAAGAGCTTGGCTCAGTCTGCGGCGCGGCCCCAAGGACGCACCCTGATGCAGCTGCAGACAGCACCGCTGAGGCTAATGGACATCACACCCACTCACAGAAGATATGTGATCTGCAGCGCAGATGTGAAAACAGGCATATGGAGGGATGGAATCATCATATATCTATCTTTAAATGCATTTACCTCCCAGACAGTCGGGGTTATTATGGACTCGTCATCGCTGCATCTGCCGCGGAGCCTTCGTGTTAAGGCAATAACTATTTAATGGATTTTAATAACGACATAGACCTCAGTGCGAGGAAGAACTGGATTGATTTTGGGAAAGAGCGGTTTTATATTTGTGACACCAGGGGGCGCTTTATCTCCACAACTTTTTGGGCAATGATTTCTCACCCATTGATCTGATTTAGTCCAAAATTTGGTGCATATGAATGAAATCGATGAGATCTATTTTGTATAGGTTATATTTTCTTCAAGTAGTTTATATTTTAGTCACTAGGGGGAGCTTTTCCTTTTTTTTTTTTTTTTTTTTTTTTTTTTACGAAAAACCATTTCTTCCAGACATAACTCAAAAAACTATTTTATGGATCATTTTCAAATTTTATACCCACATAGACCTTAGCCTGAGGAAGAACTGGATTGATTTTGGGAAATCTTGTTTATATATTTCTGACAGTAGGGGGAGCTTTATCTACCAAAAAAATTCGGGCCATAATTTCTCACCCATTGATTTGATTTAGTCCAAATTGGGTGCATGTGAACCGACTCATGGAGTTCTAACATAACATAACTTCCTAACCGTTGGTCCGATTTTGTCCATATGATTCGACTCGAGGACATCTATCTCGTATTTATCATATTTTACTCTAATAATTCATATTTTACTCACTAGGGGGAGCTTTTTTGAAACAGGGAACCCTGTTTTTTTTGGATATTCATTCAAATTGAGTTGAGGAGTTCAATCAGGGGGATTGCTTGCACAACCCAAGGGTCTTTTCGGGGCTATAGCCTTGTTGTCGGGGACGACATCTCAGGCCCAGTTTATGCATATTTCAAGCATGTGTGAATGCGTTGATAGAAAACATGCAGTCTCAGTCCTCGCCATGTTGATGTTTCTGCTCCAGTTACACAACAAGGATGGGAGTAAATGTCATCAGGGAATGTTTGTCCAAGGACGGCACCACCGCTCAGCACCTCGGCAGACTCCCGACCGGGATGCGCTGGACTGAAAAGATTCCAAATGGGAATCCCATTAGGCTCTGAATGATTTAGCTGCCGTGCGTCTCACTGAAGATTTCCTGGCTGAGCTCGAAGCGTTCAGATGGAGATGTTTAGCAGCTCACAGCCCAGGAGATACCAGACAGTGCTGTCCAATGGAAATCAAGTTAATGCATTTGCTGTAAAGTAATCTGAGAACTTAGCAGGAGAGTTTCAGTCAGCGGAAGTGGGTAATAAAATGTATTTGATTTATTTTGTGGATGTTTGCTTCTCCTCCACCACCACCACCACCATCATTGTTCCATTGGTATTATGAATACTTGAGGTCATCATGGTGGCGTAGGTTGGATCCATTGCTTGTCGCAGTTATGTTCCATCAGTGATCCACGGGGGCTGGTGGATAATAGCCCCCGCTTGTGAGCACTAACTGGTCCTAACTGGTGCCACGCTGCCTGTGTGCAGTCAGACAATGGCGGTGATTCTGCTCCGGACTGGAGAGAGCGTGAGTGGGTGTAAGGAATGACGAGTCTGGGGGAAGAGACAGGGGTGTCCAATATGGCCTCCACACAGTGACTGGACTGTGTGGACTGGAGGGGGAGGAAAGCACCACAAAGATCTATCTGTTTGCCTCCAGACCCAGAACTGTCATTGTGGGAGACATGGAAAGAAAGAAAGAGATAGATGGTTGAGGGGTTAGAGATGGAGGGGCCGAGGAGACCTGTTCCGTTTGGCCGAGCTGGAACGGAACGGGGCGGTCGGGCGTGTTCAGCAGGCGGGAAGGACTCGGGTCAATCAGGGGATGCTGACAGAGATGCATCAGGGATTTGGAGGACGGTCAGACAGGTCGGTGCCAGAGTTGTCTCAACGTAGAGTAAGACTTCAATTACGTTTGTTTTTTCTCAAGGACCATGGCTAATGTCCACCGCCGCCTTCAAATGTTTTATGTAATATCGATCGGACGGACGATGGATTCTGCAGAGGTCACTTAGGATCCTGGATATGGTGCGTTTCTGTCACGTTCTACGAGTTTATTTTCCATTTTTGTCACCCATGTCTTTAATTCCCTTCCTATATGGGTGTCGGTAACTTCAATCCTGCCTTGCAATTTCTGAATCCATCTTCTATTTGAGGCCATTATGTCAAACACAATTTAAAACAACAACAATGTTTAATGTTTTATGTTTAAATGTATAAGTGTTTGTTTTTTTACATTATGTGCTGTGATATTAAATGATGAGTTAATCGATATATAATTGGAATAATGTTAAGCGTTTCAATGAAAAAGTTGTTTATTCAAAGTTTTTCAAACCTGTTTTCTCAACTTTGTTCAGTGGAGAATTAATAATCAGTCAGTTAAACATACCTACTAGTATGGAAGCCCATTTCTGGAACAATGGGAGAAAACAGATTGATACTATAGTGCAATTTTTTAGCAGAATAATGAGAAACGTGACATTATTGAAGACTACTTTAGAGGAAGACAATGACAATGTAGGAGTCTTAAGTCCAGGACCCTATGGTGGTGTACATTTTGAGCCATCCCGGGATTTTTCTCAGCCATTGGTTCCTGTTATTTTGACACATTATGAGGAACCAGTCCAACGGTTTATTCACATGTAGAGAAGTTTGAGATATAATCGTGTTTTTCTGTTTTAAATATTCAATGTAACAACGTATTGAGTCACAAGATCTTTTTTTCGGCATCACATTGGCAGAAATAGGCTTCCATACTTTGAAGCTAGGTTGGTAAACTTTTTAGACACAAAAGGCTTTTTGTATTGAAGATGAGCTCATAGGACTGTTTTATTGTCCATTGAGTTTTAAATCATGTTAACTTGACCTTTCAGCTATTTGCAGATCTATGCCACGTTTTTCTTCTTTTTTTTTCTTTTTGCGTATTATTTTCCGTCGTGCGAAGCTGCCATTGGTTTCCAACCGTTTTCTTGAGTTTGAGTTTATTAGCGGAATCCATCACTGAACAATAAATCTGCACTAATATTAGAAATATGACTTTTTATTTTTATTTTTGTGCAACAGGGGAATTATGTGGAATTATGTTAAAAAGACTGCATGAGTGCAAGATGTTACGCAATGATCCAGTAACTTTAATCGAAAGCCAATGTTATGTTTGACAGGTGAAAGAAATCAAGAAAGTTCGATATCATTAAATAAAACCACATAACATATTGAAATAAGAAAAAGCACCCAGAGAGCACAAACCTCCACCAGGGCAAGATTTAGGAAGGTTTAGGAAGCATATTTCTTTAATAATGTCTGAGTTATTTCCAGCATCTAAATCTACCGACAACCGCAACAAACTCTCTGAGTATCTCACAAATACTCTGTAGCTGCTTGTCATTTGACTTCAGCGTCTCTGTTCAGCACACCGATCCCCGCTCCAGCCCCATAGTAACGTCAAAGGAATCAAAGGAAGTCTTGGAACTGAGCATCCAACTCCAGTCTCGAAGGCATCAAAGGATTCAAAGGAATCAAAGGATCAAAGGATTAAAGGAAAAACATAGCTCTGCTTAAAAATTCCATGCAAAGCTGTCCTGTAGTTTTTGCAACAAAGAAACAGACCAATCAGACAATCAGACAAACAGACAAACACACGACGTGAAAACATAATCTCCTAGGAGGAGATAATTAATGGCTGAATGCATTAATGTAGAAAAAATATATATGATACAGTATGATGTGCTGCAGCAGGAAAACTGCTGACGTTGCAAAGATCCCTTTGTCATTTTGAAGATGCTGATGGGAAGGAGTCTCCATCACTCTAACGCCTTCTCCTCTTTTCTTCCTTATTCCCAGTCCAGCTCCTCAAATCCACCGATCTGGGCCGCCACAGTCTTCTCTACTTGAAAGAGATCGGCAATGGCTGGTTCGGGAAGGTAAGCCCGGTTGTAATACTACTAAACTGATGGTTTCTGACAGTCCTTGTAGCTTTGGCTGCCTGCCAGGTAGATGAAATGCAGCCTGAGTGAGTTTTTTTTTTTTTTTGCCTCGATCCCAGGCGTGTTTAGAATGAAGGTGGCTAAAAAAAAATGGCCGTCGTGCCGGTTGACCACAACTGATTGTGTAATGCCAGGCTGATCCCCGCGCCTTTGATGTCCGCTTGTCCCAGAAGTGATAGAGTCAGAACCGGAGAACAGAATATCACGCTGTTGAAAATATAGAAGTTATGCCCCTCCCCCCCTTACTGTGGTTGGCTATCTTCTTCTTACAACCAGATAACAAGTTGTTGTTTGTCTCTTTGTCTGTTTTCCTTCCTTTTCCCCGTTCCTACCGTTCACTCATGACCTCACATCCGTCCAATCCATCCTTGCGTACCTTGACTGGGTATGTCCATCTGCACATGTTGGTCCGCATTCACTCTTCCTCTTGCATCATCAACACATTTAAAATTCTCTTTGCTGAACTCACTGCATGGCGGCTTTGTCTTCGTCCGTGTCTCATGGCTTCCACTTCTTGCTCGATGGTTTTGTTTGGGCGTAAATGTTGATCCGTCGGCCTTATGGGTCCGTCTCTGTCTGCGCCGTTTCAGGTTCTGCTGGGGGAGGTGGACACAGGCCTGAATACCGCCCAGGTGGTGGTGAAGGAACTTAAAGCCAGCGCCAGCGTGCAGGACCAGATGCACTTCCTGGAAGAAGCCCAGCCTTACCGGTACCAGTCCCCCTCTGTCTGTCTGTCTGTCTGCCTGTCAGTCTACCTGTCAGTCTGTCTATCAAACAGTTACAACTGAGCCGGAACTATATTTCCTGCTTTTTGGGGAATTCTAATCCACTTTGCTGATTGCATGTGTAAAAAGTAGAATAAGTTTGTATGTGTTTATTCTAACCGTCGTGTGAACGAAAATCAGGAAATGTGAATTTGTCAGGTGAAAAAACGAAAAGAAAAAAAAACAGCCCATGACTTGTTCGGTACATTTTTAGAAAAGGAAATTTGACCAAAATGTCGTGAGAAAAATGTGTTTTTTTTTCATGCGTGTGTTAATTCGACAATCTGATAAAAAATATTGATATTTCTCAGATCGATATTTTAACATAAAAACCTTAACATGAATAAATGAGAATCTCTTCAGGAACTACCTGCTTGATCTACTCAAATTCATTTCTGATGCGTCTCCGATTTCACCTAACACATAAGAATAGCACCTATGTTCAAAAATGAAAACTTGAATTTCGGCGTGAGTGTTTGTCTCTATGAGTCTTAGGATCTGGCCCCGGGTAAAACCCCGCCTCTTGCGGATACAGAAAAAGGATGGAATCTGTCTTGGAATGTCGATTTGACGTCTGTATTCGCAGCGATGTGGAAACATTTGCACGGTCTCGGGGTTTTGGGGTTCATTAATGACATTATTTAATCATGCCGTCATAAGAAATATATTACATTCTGCAATTCCAGCTGCAATTATGCTGGAAACAGAGTTTCGCCAGTGAGCTCTCAGCTTTCAGAGGAGATTTTATGCCTGGAGAAACTGCGGTTTGATGGAAAGCCAATATAAAAGCTGAGGGTGTCGCTTTTATCTATAACCACTACATGTTGTAATAAACAACTAGATCATATCACAGATATATTGCCAGTTTGAGTCATATCAGGAAATAAACAGACTGGTGCCAATCAAAGTAATGCAGGGAGGAAACATCATTCCCAAGTTCTTTTGACAAAACTATAATTATATAGGCTAAGAAAATAATTTAAAAAAAAACAACCTTCTATCCCTCTGTCAGTGAATCATCTTAATTTAAGACACCGGGATGCTGGGAAATAAGGGATGGTGTTTTATGTACTTGAATGAATCACTGCACTTTCTGTCTATTGATTCTCCATACTGATATTTTTGACACATGTAACTGCGTTAAAACTCTCTGCCTCTGGTTGCATGAACTCATCTCCTCCTCCCTCATCCGTTACTTTGATCTCCAGGACCCTCCAGCATCATGCTTTGGTGCAGTGTTTGGCCCAGTGCACTGAAGTCACCCCCTACCTGCTGGTGATGGAGTTCTGTCCACTGGTGAGTCTCCACAACCGTAAGATTGTGAAATAGGGTCATTTAGTCTAAAGATTCAATAATTGAAGGTTGCACCAAAAATATTCTGTATCTTATTTGAGCAAAAAGTACGGAGCCCCTGAAGTACCTTGAGAAAATGTTTCGTTGGAATTCAGAATTGCAAAGGCAGGGATGGTCTTTGAAAAGCACTAGTGTAAGCTTCATGCCTCTTGTTCTTCAGTATGCGCAGTCAATGACTCCTGCTGATGACAAGCCCATATCTACGAGCAAAAGCTCTTTGAACTTGATTACGTAGCCTAATTTTTGCTGTTTGTGGCAAAAAGCACATGCTTATGTTCACTGTTGCTGTGTAGTGTGTTTTAAATACTCTTATTCTGAAGGATCACAGCGGAAGTAAGGTGTGTCGGCATTGTGTACGTGTTCTGACTAGATGAAATGAACGTCCTGGTTGTGCGTTTCTAAAACCAAATTGATTGACATCATGGATCAACAGTAAAAATCATCTTCACAAGTTAATTTTCTTGTGCGCACACCATAATCTTTTTTTTTTTTTCACAAGGGATCTCAAGAGTTTTTTAATATCTAAGAATTTTAAACTGAATTCAAAGTTCACATTGTGTCTTATAAATCATTCATTCAAGGCGGCTACAATATGATGACCACACTGCCCCCTTGTGGTCCGAGGTCGTAACAGTCACACCATCTTTTTTTATCTCCCCTGTGTTCAGGGGGACGTGAAGGGTTACCTCCAAAGCTGCAGAACTGCAGAGTCCATGACCCCGGAGCCGCTGATTCTTCAGCGAATGGCTTGTGACATTGCTTCAGGACTCTTGCACTTGCACAAGCACAACTTCACACACAGGTAGCCAACCATCTGTGTGTTACATGAAACATAACACAGGGGTCAAATTTACAGCTGCAGGCCCAGTATAGGCTCCTCCCACGGTGCATCAAGCCTTACTTTAGCTTTTTTCGGTTGCTTCTTGGAACAATATCCTGGTGCTGCCTGAGTGCTCTTCACCGACTCCAGCATCAGTGATTTTGTTGCAGGCGGTGATCCTTCGTCTCCGGAACTAATTGTGCAGCGTATCAGAGTTGGGTTTTTTTGCACGCGTTTTTATATGTCACATATAATAATTATTGCTTTCATGCAAATTTCTGGTCCAGTTTTTTTATGGTCATAATGAATGAAGAGTTGCATCAGCTGTTTACTCCTCTTCTTCTCCACCCCACTCGCCCCCTCCCCTTACCCACCAGTGACCTGGCTTTGAGGAATTGCTTATTGTCTGCTAATGTCTCAGTGAAGATTGGAGATTATGGTCTGTCCAACACCAAATACAAGGTTTGTTTAACACAAGAAGGCTCTTATACTTATATAAAGGCTGCTGATGGACTAATAAATAAAAATGCAAACGCAAATATACCTCATGGACGTTTTGATTACTTTCATACCACTGCAAAAATACACTTTATAATTGATCAATGCATATTTTTTCATTCTATTTGTACAGTTATTTATTTGATCTGCATTGATTTTTGTACGTTGGTTGAGGAGAAACTCAATGAAATTTCTGTTTTTTCATGTATGGAAGTACATAGAAGGTGAGAAATAAAGGAAAATAAAGGAAATCTGAATGTAAACACAAAAATAAAGCAATTTAATTAGTTCCGAGCACTTACTTAGCTCAGATGGAGAAAGAGATAAAGGCAGTAACAGATGGGTGCATGTATAAATTAAAGGGTATCTACAAAAAGATCGGTTATTTGCTCTACCCAAGAGAGCTTCTGCAGATTTCATAGGTTATTTCACACAGAATCGTCAATTCGACATTAACAACGGAGCAAATGATGTTAGATTCTCTTCCGTCTGATCTCTCAGGACGACTACTATGTGACATCTGATCAGATGTACGTGCCGTTGCGATGGATGGCTCCAGAACTGGTGGATGAGGTACATGGAAACCTGCTGGTGGCTGACCAGACTCAGCAGAGCAACATGTGGTAGGATTAACACACACACACGCACACACACACATACAAAAGCACACACAAAATGATGCACTCATATCTGTATGTATTTTATCTGTGTAGATTCTCATTCATGCCGGTCCTGGCCCTCCATTTGGGTTGAATCCAAAAGTTTCTTAAAGTTTGTAAGAAAGAATAGAGAAAAGTCTGATTGATTAGTTGGATAAAAGTAAATTAGAGGTTAATCCTTTAGAGAACTTTTGACTAAGTCATTTTGTTTCTGTTGGCATCCACTGATTTCTTAACGAATCACTTTGCTGTAATATCAGAAAATGTAAAAAAAAAGTTTCACATTTTTACATGATCATTTTCATGTTTTTACATGAAGATTTTTCATGTTTTTAATGTGATAAGTATCAGGTTTTTACATGATACTTTTCACCATTTTACATGAAAGTATTTACGTTATAATGTGAAAAGTCTCACATTTTTAAATGACAAATTTCAGTTAATAATATAATCGTTTTCACATTTTTACATGATAATTTTAATGTTTCTGTTGAAAATGTTCACGTTAAACTATGATAAGTTCCACGTTTTTACTAGATAACTAGAATATTCTAACTTGATACATTTTGACGAGAAACTTATCATGTTATAACTCTAAAACGTGATACTTTTTAAAATATTTTTAAATTTTCTGGCATGACGGCCAAGCTCTTCCTTCCCAAAGAAGACCCGTCCATACAGTTAAAAAAAACCTTACCTATAGTAAGAAAAAACAAAAGTTTTCAGGGGTTACAAGGAATATTTATGCTTGAAAATAGATTCTTCACACATCACCCTGGATACAGTTAAATGTTTCACAAACACAATGTCCATGTTTTTGTGTCTCAGGTCCCTCGGTGTGACCATCTGGGAGCTGTTTGAACTGGGCAACCAGCCCTACAGACACTATTCTGACAGACAGGTACTGACCTACGCCGTGAGGGAGCAGCAGCTGCGTCTGCCCAAACCTCTGCTCAAAGTGCCGCTGGCTGAGCGCTGGTGAGACACCCAGGAACACGTGTAGAAAAATACCCAGAAGATTTAACATGAAGTACAACATATAACAAAACGTGGTTGATTGGGTTCTGTTTGGGCTCCTCAGGTATGAGGTGATGCAGTTCTGCTGGCTTCAGCCTGATCAGAGGCCCAATGCAGAGGAAGTGCATCTGCTGCTCAGCTATCTGTGTGCCAAGGGGGCCAGTGAGGCAGAGGAAGATTTTGAGAGACGATGGAGCTCTCTGTGCCCCAATTCTGGATTCAACAACCACCGTGGTGCCTCTGCAATATCTCGAGAACATCCCTCTTCGACCTCCTCCTCTTTCCCTCTGCTCGAGCACTTTTCAGCCGGTGATGGCTACCACTCAGACTCCGGGGATGATATACTGACAGTCACAGAGACTAGCCACGGTCTGAACTTTGAATACAAGTGGGAGCAAGCAAGGGCAGAGCTTTCATATGCAGACTCAGAGTCCTGCACCCTGGGTCCGGTCCATCATCACCGTCAGGAAGAGTTTTACCCACCTGGGGGCATCATCGGAGGCTGTCCATTGGAGAGCCACAACCATAGACTCTCTCCGACTTACTATCAGTCAAAGCATTTACATGCTCCAAACATACTTCCTGTCCTAGCTGCCCATAGCCCCTCAGACAACAGTGAATACTACATCCGCATTGAAGAGCCTGTAGATTGTAACATCGATCCTGAGTACACTTTGTCCTCCTACAGCCCAGACTACCAGGGCAGCAGTGGGAGCTTTCTGACTGGCAGTGCAGACTCAGGTGAGTGCATGGCCTGCCCACCACAGATGAAGAACATGGGCCCGTACTGGTCAGCAGACATCCACAAGGACGACATGTATGACTCCAACGACTCAAGTCCTGCTATCTCCCTTACAATGGAGCCCCTTCTAGGGCACGTGTCAGACCACAGCCCCTTACAACCCTGGGAGTCTAGCCATTATGTTTCCTATAAAGACAAAGATGGGGGCTACTACTTTGAACACTCACCACCTTTGGGAATAGATCACTATTTTATTGGAGACGAGTACTCCAGCGAGCATCTTCGGGAAAGCTGGGGGTCTAGGAGCCTGCGTCAGGCCTTGGGTGAGTTGGATAACCCTTTAGGTATATCTCCCGCTGTGAACAGTCCACCTCCACAGGCCTACAGTGACACATACCTGGACACAGGTCAGAGCTCTGTCATTGGAAAGAATGTGTCAGGGGGCTACTACGACATGATGGGCTCTCTGAGGAAAACCATGCCCAACCACACAAGGCACAGCGGCCACTCTGTCAGCGTCAACATGGAGACAGAGGGCGTACTCTTCAGCGGACACAATCACAGCGACTCAGAGGAGGAAGAGGAGTACATATATGTTGAGAGACACACTTGCAACACTTGGCCTTCCAAACACAGCCATAGCAGCGTGACTCACCACCGACGTGCAAGCCACAGCTGTAGACAAGACGCTTATGTGGATTTCCACTACACGATGCCAATTGCAGATATTGAAGACTCCTGGCCGGAAGAGCGTACCCAGGCCTTCCATTCTCTGTCCAAACCCATTGACTATCTTGAGCCCCGCCAGGTCAAAGATAACAGTGCCTGCCTTAGTCTGAACAAACATCACCCAATGATGCCCTCAGACAACTGCAACCCCTACATCTACCTGTGCCATGAGGGCGAGACCCAGACGCCTCCACCTGGAGAGTGCTGCCACTCACACTTTGTGGACCCCCTCACAGGCTTGCTAGTCAGAAACAGTAGTTATTGTCACAGCTACAACCACAGCGGCTACATCGATGATAAAGTTGATGACATTCCAAACAATGAGGAGATAAATCTATCGCCAGCGCCAGGAGGGCCAATTGTGTCCAAACCGGGTTTGGTAAAGTCTTTGGACAGTCGGGAGCAGTATGTTGACCTTACATTTGATGGTACGCTATTCAAAGAGAAGAGGGATGATGTTATCAAAGACAATTCAATCCTGCCAAAACCAATAGATCCCAAAGTGGAACAGGCAACACTGATAATGACTATAACTACTCCACCCCCTTCTGACAATATGCATGTGATGGTGCCCCTCACAGACCCACAGTCAGAGTTGAGTAACGCTGGGGATAGTGGTGTTGACCGAGGAGGCTCCAGCGCAAGCCTCGTCGACATCCTCGACTGTAGTGACAATGATGAAGATGATGACATCACAGATGATACCACTGACATTACCTCAGGCATCTTTGTTGACGAGTCCAGCGAGTTAAATGCTTCTCCAGCCTTAAAGTCGCTGCAGAAGCAGCTGGGAACTCCTGATTCCATGGATTCCATGGATCTGCCGTCGACGTCCGGGTCTTGTGAAGGCTTCAGCCCTTTATCGTCCCACCCTTCAAGCTGCCCCAAAGCTATGGACAGTGGCTATGACACAGAAAACAACGAGAGCCCTGAGTTTGTCCCCAAAGAGCCCCATGAACCTCGTGAACAATCTCTTGGAAAGCCTAACCTAGATGCAAGTCTGGAGGAGGACAAGGTATTGGAGGACCCGGAAGTCAAACATGAAGTAGTGACTACAGAAGATGCAGATTTAGCCTTAGGAACTTCACAAACAAGGGATCACATCCTTGTCCCACTGAGCCTTACGACTCCCTACAGAGACTCGGCTTACTTTTCAGACTTTGAAAATGAAAGACATTCAAGGGATGAGGTGGAGGAGCTGTCAGAGAGCGCTAGAGATGAACAAAATGTTGAAAAGGTTGATTCCATGGGTGAAAAGAAGGGTGAGAAAAGGAAGAGTGACGAACAAAAAGAACTAAAAGACACTCTAGCAAAGAAAGACATAAAACAAATCGCAACATTCTACACATTAACCGAGGGAAGGGACCCCTTCTCGCTCTCAGACTCGGAAGCGTCCTTCTCAGGAGAATGCAGCCATGATGAACTTTCTGCGCTCGGGTTGGAGACCTCTGACAATGCCTCAATAGAAGGTGGGTTGGATGAATGGCCATCTCAAGAAGAGAGCTCATCCCTAGGAGACTGGGCAGCCGAGGTGGTGGGGGCCATGGAGGAAGCCCTCTGCGCCCTGAATGGAGATCGTGTCTGCGATGACGAGCTAGAGGAAGATACTAGGGTGCCAAACTCTACTAAAGATTTTGATACAACAGAGGAGTCACACATCAAGACCATTCAAAGCAGGCCATCAGTGAAATCTGATGAAATCCCACACACTTTACCGAAAGATGAAGTGGCCTTGCAGCACACAGCAAGCACCCGGCGTTTTCCTTCTTCCACTCCTTCACCTCCGTCCACACCTCCCCCTGGGACTCCTGCTACAGAGGGTCAACGGTCTCCAGCCGATGGGGACGAGGCGGACCAGGAAGATGGTGACACTGACGAAAGTGATGAGTCCGATGAGGAGCTGCGGACCTATAGCGTGCAGGAACAGAGCGGAGGGGAGGAGAGTGAAGACGAGTACCACCCAGTGCCTATTGTGGTGAGCGACGACAGCGAAGCCCACAAACTCCGCAGCCTCCTGAAGATGCCGACCTCGCTTACAATAGGGACCCCCGAGAGGGACAGTGAATGCACGAAGAAGACAGTGTCATTTTTTGATGATGTCACCGTCTATCTATTTGATCAGGTGAGCGAGGAAGAAGCCTAATTATGTTCCAATAGCTTCATTCAATTCGATTATCGTTAAAAAAAATTAGACTCTACACTGTTTGTACATATAAGTTAGAACCAGTTAAAAAAAATATCTATATCTATATAAATGTTTCTATTTTAGCTGCAACCAACAGCTTAAAGAAGTGTTGGTACAACTTTATAAAAGGACTGCATTTATAAAGCATTTATAAATGGTTCATAATCACTTAATAGGTCCCTAGTTATCGTTTATAAACAGCTTATAACATAGCGCTCAATTTATCATAGTGGGTCACTATTTGGCAAGATCACGTTAGCAGTACAGACAAGTGTGCTCACTATTTGGCAAGCGTGAGGTCTCTGATAGCCTTCATATCTAATGAGTTATAGCAGCTTATGTATTAGACTTTATAACATTAGACTTACATTTATCAGTTGGGGAACTTTATTAAACAGTTTAATAAGCCGTTTATCTATATTTTCTTCCACTTTGTGGCCACTAGGAAAGCCCCACTAAGGAGCTGGTTGAGCACGGCTTCCTTTCAGGATCAGAGGGTCAAAGTTCACTCAGCAAAGATCGGGTCAATGCCTCCGACGACTCTTCGGATGGAAACGTTTCAGAGGAGAGTAAGTACAATTATCTTTTTTTTTTGGTTTGATCCATATAAGGAGGTTTCAAGGAAATCATGTTTACTCAAAAGATGGGTTTTAATCATACACTGTAAAAATTAAGTTGTTGATAAACTTAAAGAAAATTACCTCAACTAGTTTACAACAACTTTTAGTCCAACATATTCATTTTAAGCAGTGAATACTTAACTTAATTGAGTGTAACCACTCCATTTTCTTTCTTTTTTTATGTACCCAACCATTCACTTTTTACAGTGTAGTCAGAAAATATCCACTCTTAAATTCCTTGTTACTGTCTGTTCTCAGGTGCGGGTTATGAGTGGGAAGATGATTTCCCCCTGCTCCCTCTACCGACATCCTCGATTCCGTCGGACTCCCCCCCGGCGGGTCCCATCTCCAAAGCTGCGGACCCTAAACCTGCCATCCGGTTCTCCCGCTTCAGCGTCTCCCCCTCCAGCGTGTCCCGGTTCTCCATCACTCACATCTCTGACTCTGACATGGACTCAGTAGGAGGTGGGTTTGTGAATAACGTCAATAAGGCTGGGACCTTTTACGACTTTATTATCAGAAATAAATATTTTTTTATTTGCATTAAATAAAGATAAATAAGGCATAAATATGACAAAAGTGTCCAATACGCAAGGTTGCAAATACGTGATAAATCATTAATAAATGAGTATAAACGAGTTATAGCAAGGTTTTCATCAATCGATGCAGCGGTAGGATTATGGAAATGGTTTTTAAAGTCGTGGCATCCAGTCTGGTATGAATCCTCTCAGTTAGAAGCAGGATAATGGCCGACAGAAAATACAAAGAAACCAGAAACACATGAAAATGATAATAATAATGCTTTATGAGAGGAAAATAAAAGAGGAAAATGACGACAAATAGCAGATAAAAAAATAAAAAAAGAATTTTTGTCTCTTCTTCTGTCTTTTTCAGGCAGCAGCGAGGACGGAGACAAAGAATAAGAAGCGGGCGCCGCCTACCGCCTCTCTGCGACGACGACGCGGCCTTCTAGCATGACGTCTGATTTAGTCTTTAAGTCAGGTTTTAGAAACGCAGGACAGTGCCTCTTATAGCCTGTGGAGACTTTTGAAGGTCCGTCTCAACGCGACGTAGGACAGACCCAAACTGTTTAGAATACTGAGAAGAGTATAATTAATATATCAAATTTAAAGAATATATCTATATATATCTATATATATATAGATATATATATATATATATATATACATAATATATGTATGATATAAAGAATATATGAAAGCAGGGGAAACTTGTATGTTGAATTCTGCATATTTTTCAGATCAAAGAGACAAAATGAAAGGACAGACCTCTGGAGAACTTCACCTTTGCCACCATTTTCACTTCTTTATTTCCGACGGTGTGTCGGTCCACCTGGACTTAGGATCTACAACGTCAACGTTTTTTGACATGACAGCGAATGATCAGCACCTTGAACAAGACTGCAGAGCTCCTCCCACTTTGTGCTTTTTTTTTAAAATAAATTGTTTTATTTGTCTGAAAAAATACCAACGATGATTATTTAGATATCACGTGTAATGTATTGTTAATATTTGGGTTCGTTCAGAGACAAAGGACACACTAGTGTGAGAGAAGGAAACAAAGGGAATTATAATAGGTAAAATAAATTTCTTTCCTTTTTTTTGCATTTCGAAGCGAGACAAACGGATTTTTTCTGTTTTGTTATCAAAACCACGATTGTACTGTTTCACATAGATATGTGGCTCATATGTGTCGCCAGCACCATCACAGCAAACAACCACTCTTTGTTACAAACCTCCAGCAAAGCAGGAATTAAAGAATTTCTCATTTAAATCTTTATAATAACCATTTTTGAGAAGGGTCGCATTGCCATGGAAATTCTTTTTCATATTACAGGAGACATTTTACCGCTGAATAAATCCGTCAGTGCTCTAAAAACGATTGGGGCGATATGTGTGTAATCATCATTATAAGTTATTATTACATCGCAATAATGGCCTTGAAGTAGTTTGATTTTCTGAATTTCAATTTAGAGTAAAACAGTGTTCTTTAAAGTTGTATAGCCAACAAAAACGCATTTTAAGCAATAATGCTAGCAATATCACGATGGCCAATGCAGTCAGCGATGTAAAAGGGACGGAATCGCTTCGCTGTCATGCCAGAAAATGAAAAATATTTCAGCGTCCCGTTGTAACGTGGTGTGTTTTTACGTTTTTACGTGAGAATTTTCACTTTACGACGCGAAAAAAATGATTTTCATCTTATAACGTGATGGATAATCTCAATGTTATAAAGTGAAACTTATTATGTAAAAACTCAAAACATTATCAGGTTATAACATGAAAATTTGCATGAAAAGAGTCAAAAATGATCACGTTATAACGTGAAAATTATCATGTAAAAACGCGAAACCTATCATGTTATAATATGAAAATTATCACGGAAACAATAACGTAAAATTGTTACGTGATACAAATGTATTTTTTCCGGCTTGACAGCAAAGCTTTTCGCATTGTAACGTTATAACGGATTTGTTTCACCTTTTTACGTGAAAATGTTCACTTTACAATGCGAAAAATTATTTTAATGTTATCACTTGATAGTTAATTTCAACGTTATGACATGAAATTAATCTTTAAAAATATGAAATTTGGCTTGGAAAAATGCTCAAATTATCACATTTTAGCGCGAGAATTATCATGGAAAGGCGTGAAACCTATCACGTTATATCGTGGAAATTATCAGAGAGAAACGTGAAAGTTGTCACGTTATAGCGTGTTACTAATCTTTTTTTTCTTTTTTCTGGCATGAGAGCAAATCGTTTCACATAACGGTATAGTGTGACATATTTCACATTTTTACGTTTGAATTTTCACTCTTTGACGCGATAGTATAAGTTTCATGTTATAACATGATTGATAATTTCAACGTTATGACATGAAACTTATCGTTTAAAAATGGGAAACTTTATCACGTTATAACCTGAAAATTTGCTTGAAAACATGCCAAAATTATCACATTGTAACGTGAAAATCATGTAAAAACATGAAACCCATCATGTTATAATGTGAAAATTATCACGAATAAACATGAAACTTTTCAGGTTATAACGTGAAAACAATAAAAAAAAAAAATATTCTGGCATGCGACAAATTATTAAACATTATTACGGTAAAGTTGCACGTTTTCAAATGATAAGTTTCACTTTGTAATGTAAAAAAATTTTCACGTTATAATATGAAAAATCATTTTCATGTTATAACGTGATAGATAATTTCAACGTCATGAAACGCAACTCATCATTTAAAAACGCGCAACTTGATCAGGTTCTAACGTGAAAATTAGCTTGAAAAAAATGACTAAATTTTTTTTTTAAAAACGTCAAAAAACGTGAATCATCTAAAAACGGGAAAATTATGTAAAAATTTTAAACTTTATCACGTTATAACGTGAAAATTAGCGTGGAAAAATGTGAAAAATTATCATACAAAAATGTGAACCTTTATAACGTTAGAACTTGAAAATGTTCATGCAAATACGTGAAAATCATGTCATAATGTGAAAATTATCACGGAAAAATGTGAAAAATTGTCACGTTATAACACATTACTGATTCCTTTTGATTTTCGGGCATGACAACAGAGCGTTTCCGTAAAAAGGTACAGAAACCTCGGTAGAAATATATTATTCAATCATCTCTATTATTATATTGCCCAGCCCTACAGGTCATTCCTCAAAAAAGATTTTTAACTATACAACAACACGGCTTTTAAACAATATCGTTTGTTTTAAATCCACTCTGACGTTAGTCTGTAGACGTATGCTTGTGTGTTTGTGAATCAGCTCAAAGTACATGCAGTATTTCTAAGCTTTGTCGTGTTTTTACCACGTTTACCATCTTATTTGTTACTATTGCCTGTTGAAGATCATCCACACTGAGCTTATCTGGAGCAGTTTTCTACTCTGACTGATTTTGGATGCTGAACTGTTAACCCTTCTTCAGATTTCAAAGAAGAAGAAAAAAAAACTTGTTTTACTTATAAAAACTTGGTTTATTTACAGATAAAACAGGAGTTGTTATTACTATATCGAAAGCTTAGAATAAAACTTGCTGAGTCATGTTGACAGATCACTCCAGGGGTAAGTCTTGTTTATAATGATCATCTGGTTCAAAAGTGATCGAGGTCTCACGTCTCGATTATCCCTTTAATGTTCTGCTCCAATGTTTGGATGAGCAAATACTGAGTCACTATTTCTTTCTGGAAACATTTGGCTTAGCCTGTTTATAATGTGACCCAGTAGCAGTATGTTTATACTAAAGAGCAAGGGGCCGAGGATGGAGCCCTGGAGGACACCGCATGTCAAAGCAGCAACCGAGGAAGGAGGCATTAACAATGGCTCCTGGGAAAAACCTATTCAAGAAGTATTTGTATATTTTGGGTAAATGAAAGCATGTGAGAAACTTACTGAACTGAATAATGTAATTTCATACAACCAAAAAAAGTTTTCTAAGAACATGATTAACCGAAAAAGGTCGAGTTAATCAAATTTAAAATTGATTATTTCCCGTGAAATTAAACATCTTTTTTTTTACCATGGAAGACTGATTTTATTTACAGTTTAAAAACATGCTTGACCAAACGATTCTTTATTTTATGCTAATTTTAGAGTGTCGAAATGATATTAAATCAATAAATGCCCCAGAGAAATCTTTTTTCTTTTTTTTTTCTCTCTCTCTCTCTCTGTGAGGACTTTAAAGGGTTCAGGAATGTAAAAATGCTTTGAGGATTTCACAACAACATGCAGCGTGTTACGTGTTTGTTTGACACAGTTTGTTAGCGGTTGACAGTTCAGCATAGAATCATCCTGACAGCTGTCCGTCAAAGTTTTTTTGTATCTTCACAAAACAATACACTGAAGATTTTTGATGAACTGCACCTGTGAGGAAGGGAACATTTGAAATAAGTGTCTATAATATTTATTGTTGCCAAAGAGACGTTGTGTTGTGACCGAGGGGCAACAGTTTGTGTTGTTTTGACCCTAAAGCGGAGACAGAAGAAGAAATGTCACAGCTGCTTACACCTGGACAGAACTATGTGCAGGTGAGGTTTTGGTTTGGATTACTGTCAGTGACATGGGCCATCAGAAGGAACTGATCCCATCAACTCATTACTTTATGTACCTTCTATTCAAATAAAGTCGGTTTTACACATCTTGAAATGTTTTTTCTTACTCCTGGTGAGCATCAGTGAAGACGAACCCCCAGCTGATCTTTGGATGGAACGTCTGCTGGATGTTTCATGTCCAGAGTGAACCAAGTGGTTTTTCTACCGCTTAGATGAAATAAAGGAAAGTATAAAAGCTACAAAGGAGGTATTAGGTCCAGGCAAAAGAAGAAAAAAATTGAGATGAGGAAGATTTAATTCCCCCCCCCATATTTCATTTGGAGAAATAAGTTCTAAATGTCGAGAAATAAGTCGAACTAAATCAGGTTTTGGATTTCTGTGCCTCCATCCACGCAACGTCGCATCTAAAAATATCAATACAACCATTGATGGAGATGCTTTATGGCTTCAGTTAGTCAAACCAATCCGTATTTTACTTTATTTCAACATTTCGACTTCTTTCTCAAAATAAATTATGAAAAACATTTTTTTCCCATTCTCATTTTTTTCAGTCATGCCTGGTTCTAAAACTCCTTCATAAAAAGCCTTCCTAGTGTCTGTTTGTAAACTGGGCGCACAGATTATGAACCTTTAAACCAAGTACCAAATATTTTGATAATCGATTAATTGTTTCTAAGATGACAGTTTCCACATTCCCTGATTCGAGCTTCTCAAATGTGAATATTTTCTTATTTCTTCAGTCTTCTATGACCGTAAACTAAATATATCTGTGTTGAGGACGGTTTATAGGACAAAAAAACAACATTTGAGGACGTTACCTCCGGCTGTGGAAAATTTTTGGACCAATATGACCAAATATGCTGACTTGCATTATACTGGCCTGCATAAGGATGTCCTGGTGTTTTTGGCATCCTGCTAAAATACAGAAAGTCTCTGTTTAGTGATGTGATGTTTACAAATAGCATGGGATTCCATGTTATGTATTTAATTTATACAAAAGAAGTTCAATCATGGCTGGTGGAAAAACTTTACCGGACTCCATCGTCTGCCATTCTCAGGATGATTATGACTTCACCATTAGTCAATGTTCTTATATCAGCATTGGTCCGAGAAAAATCTTTGTGTATAATATGATGTTTTGAAAAAGCATATCTGCATTGCACCATGCATCATAACCAAAGTAGGAATAGTAGGTTAGTTAATCCTCGGATTCTAAGGAGATAATCTATGCTGTCATCAAGAAGCTGGAAAAAAATATGTGCATATATCTGGATTAGAAGTTGTCCAACATGCTGGGTCAAAAAAAAGAATAACCCCAAAAAACGAAATACGGTTATTGTGAATTCCTCACGTATGGACATTTTAAATTGAGGCTCTTATTTTGAAAGTCTTATTTTGAAATTGCGCGTAACTTCCGCCCCTGTTTTCCTCCGTTCATTCGACTGGGCAATTAACTCTGCGGAAGTCAACAACTATGTAAGTTTGATATTGTTGCCATGGTGTTCATATGCCTAAATTGTTTGGTTATTTCTCTCTATTTTGCTATTTCCCACTGTTTGTTGCACCATTCTGATGTTAGGTGAAGGTTTATTAGCCCGGTCGTATATTAGCCAAAGTTGAGCTAGCTGACTAGCCTAGCTGGTTTGCTTGTTCCGATATAATTGGAAGTACACCGTTATTGCGAATTCTACGTGATTTAAAAATGATTACTGTTAAACTTTGTACTTAGTTAGTAGTCATATAAACAGTAAGCAAAGCAAATATTACCAAATTAGTTTTATTGATGTTAGTTATTGGCTCAGACTTAGGTTTGTTTTTCTGTTTAATTTCGGCAACCGGTTTTTAATTAACCTTTATGCTGCAGGTGTGTTCACTAAATAATATTTTTTTAAGTAAAGAGCTTTAATCTTACTGACGATTGTGTGTTCGACCACAGCTCTGTATTGGTCAATATCCTAACTCACCAGTTTTAAAGGGTCAAATTCCCAACAATAGTGCTCCTCGATTTTTTTTTAACATGAGGCCAATATTACAAACTTGGATTTACTCAATAAAATCAATCCTTCAATTTTTTACACGTCATTTAATTATCTTAAATGTGACAAAAGACAAAATGTGATCACAAAGGTTGTTTTTTTTCCTTTCTTGTTGATTGTATTATTGAGTATTTGAACACATCGTTCCCACAAACTTGGCTTTAATAATATTACTCACACAACGAATCAGTTAAAAGGAAAGTGAAGTACAATATGACGCTAGGTATCAGCGCTGCTTATAGCTAAAATAACTGATGCGTTTGCTTACCTGTTTCAATGCTATCACTCATCACATATTTATAAAACAAATACTGTATTTTTCTGGCTGTTTTTTTTCCCCCTTGGTGTGTTTCAGTCCATTTTTTTTCTCATCATATTTTAAATGATGAAGCTTGGATCAGCTAAATAACATAAGTTTTCTGTTTTCTGGGTGTGTATAACAGTGTTCATTGAAAACAGCACTATCATAAGTCACACCTGTTAGAAGGCAGTGAGGCTGAAAGTCGGAAAACCTGACAAGATGAAGCAGCATCAAATTCCTTTAGCTGACAAAGCAAAGAGGAGGAAGCTGTATCTAAAACCAAGAGAGACGTCATCAGGTGGCTGCAGATCATGTACGTCTTCATCAGGAGACAGTAATCAGTCTTTGAGGAGCGATAAAATATAAGATGCAAACATCCAAGTGAGCCAGGTGGGCAAAAATATCCTCTTATATTATGCTTCAAAGTTGAAAATAAGCTCCATTATGTCAATCACTACTATCCAAAAAGGTGACCGACCGACTTTAGCTGATGAAGAGCAGAGCCTGATTAATTAATCCGGCTTTCAATGTGCTCTCCGTGATAGAAGATCTGACATAACCCAATTCTTTGATTCACATTACATCTCACATAATACAGGGTTTTATTGAAGATGATTTTTTTGGTGCAATTCATTCGAAGGTCACGTTCTTTTAGTGTCACTATATAATTAATCTACTGGAATGCTTCGATTGAATCGGGTTCGTACAGCTGAGCGGAGCGGAGAGGGCGCCATTGTTCGCCAAATACACCTAAAGCTGATCTCATCTGAGGGAGAGCCTAGCAGTCACTAGAGGGCGTCAGTTCTTCCTCCAAACAGTCACGTTGAGCTTCATCAAGCTGATCATCTTTGATGTCATCCTCATCATCAGATGGAAGCGGATTGGGTGGGGTCTCAACAGACGGCTCGCTGGGTGGATGATTGCTGCGGGGTAACAGAGCAAACGAGATACAGTTAAATCATTGGATTTGATCACATGTTGTGAAAACCGTGTTTGAAACCCTTTAATGTCCTCACCAAGAAAAAAATGGAAAAATTAATTCAGTTAGGCCATACCATAAAATGACAAATTGTTTGATCTATCATGTTTTATGGAAACTTTCATGGAAAATAGTCGATTTTAATTAGATTTGCACAACTTTGCTACCTTTTATTATAACTATAAACCGTTTTGGGCCGAGCGTATTTTTAGAAAACTATTCTATTCTATTCTATTCAAACTTATGAGAACGGTTTTGGTTCAATCAAGTCACATGATTCTGTTTAGCAAGTCCGCACATGCTATAAATGCCAAAAAATCCTTCTTATTGAATATGATTTTCTACTTAGCCTCCTCCTCGATGCTCCTATGCCCTGTTATATCCCGCATGGCTCTATCCTGGGCTCCTTACTCTTTAGTATATACATGCTGCCACCGGTTCATATAATAAACAGAATCAGTCACATTCTCAATAAGAAATAGGGACTCAAAATGTGCTCAACCAAACAGTGTGGTAGGACATCAAAGGGTTAAAAGTCAATTCATGTCACATGTCATGGTAAATAAAAGTCATGCAAAATAGAAAGAGGCAAAGTATGTACGAATGATGCTGAAACATGGCACACATTGCTGGGTAGTCATTTGATGAGACACATCACATTAAATAGAATAAAAACAAATGGAAAAATAACCCAAAAGTTGAAAAAGGCGCATTCACAATACCAACTGAAGCCAACATGACAATAAGCATGTCTTAGGTTATAATGAAAGAGGAAGTGATTAGATGAAGACCCTGAAGACCCAAGGTGAGTCACTTACTATGGGTTTTGGTCACTCATAAGCGGGCGTAATCAGGCCCGGTTCTGAAAGCGAGAGAGAGTTCTCATGTGTCAACATCCACGACCTTGTCAAATAATAACTGATACACTCTAAATGTGAAACCAGGTAATGTGTAATTACGCTCTACAACGTAACATTCAATTATTTTCCTAGTGTAAATGGGACACGGAATAACTCGTTCCCGAGCCATACTTAGTCGTGGTCGCGAGATGACTCCTTCCCGTGTCTTAATAAACCGTGGTCACGAGATCATGACTTGTCATGACTCCCACGCCTTACCAAGTCATTGGCACGAGATAATAAACCGTTCCCGCGCCGTTTTTTGGCTGTGTGAGATAAATTATCTCGCAAAATAAGTCGTTCCCATTTCTTAAATCATAGCCACCGGATAACTCTGTCCCCCGGCTTTTTAAATCGTGGCAACGAGGCGATAACTTGTTCCCACAGCTTTTTAAAATGTGGCAACGAGACGATAACTTGTTCCCATGCCTTAATAAGTCATGGCCAACAGATTAGTCATTCCCAGGAGTTAATATCTTGTTGCCGGTAGATACAAATTTTTCTTTCAAAGTCACCAGAGGGTAGTATTCAATGCGTTATCGAATATTTTTCATAAAGGGTACATTTGAAAATTAATATATAGATATATATATCCCACTGTAGTGGGATAACAAATGCAGTTTTGAGACCGGTGGAGGCGGCCTGTCAATCTCAGTGACGGACGTCGTTTTGTTCAAGGCGATTTCACTGATGTATCTTAAAGTAACATTGCATGACTACATTTATACATTCATAAAAACCCAAAGGAATGACAAGGTTATATATTGTGTTCACATGTATATTATGTCCCAGATATATTTACTACAAAACATACAAGAACTTAAAAGAAAATGCATGCACACAGGTACATAAAACACAGCACAATTAACAAAAAAACCGACACAATAAAATGAAAAAATACACAGTTGAATTGAAAAGGGTACCTTTGCTAGCAGTGGGAGGAGCTGGCCTGTGGATTTATGGCAGTGGCAGGTGAGGGCAGGTAGAATGCAGTGTGACTACTACTCTCACTGATCACACACACACAAATGCACACACAGACACACACACTGATCATGCAACGAGGCCAGTGGGAGGTTACGATGGAGATCTATTCGCTTGGAGACATGAAATGACACCAAATGTGCATGAAGAGCCACTGCTAATGAAAGATCAGCAGCTTGTTCGGCGGAGAGGACCTAAATTACATCTTACTATGTTCTTAAATAAGCAAACCAATCCGCCTTACTGTCACAAAAAGTAAGATGTCAAACTTAATTCACCTCCACTGAACTGCTGCAGATGAGTCCATAAAGTCATCTAGAGAGTAGATTTATGGCTAGAAATGCAGAAAAAAAATAAAGGTTCTGTCTTAGAATACTATTTAATGAAAAATTGCATATCTATTTAACAGAAAAATAAATAAATTTGTCTTTTTTTCGAATTTCTGTGGAAATAAAGGCCCTGTGGAGAACAAAACAGACAAAAAGATCCAGCTGATTAAGTTTATTTCACACTTTTTAGAGTAGAAATTCACTACACATTTGAGGTCATCAAGGTTACACTTTGCGGTGCCCCCAAAGCATGCACATCCATAGATTCTCCGCACAATACTTAGATTGCTATTGTTATTTTATAGCAAATCCCCTCCAAATAAAAGACCATCGGTCGATGTTGGAGCAAATCGGCCACAGCTGTTTGCTGCACCCTCTCTGCAGCAGAGGCAGTCGTACCTGGGGCTTATTTTAGTGGAGAAAGAAGAAACACTGGCAGCTTCCAGTCGTTTGCACTCGACTTTTGCCTCTAAATTAATGAAAACAGATGGAAAAAAGGGGGAGTTGGCAAAGCTGAGGGCTGAGACGAGTGTTAGTTAACAGACAAACTGAGAAAAGAGAAGAGGAGAGCAAAGAAACAGCAGACTTGTGCAGCAAGGGAAACATTGCTACGAAGCAACAAAAAAAAAAAAACATTGAATCTTGAAGCGGTAGAAACTTACAATGCAGGATGAAAAAAAGAACTTGGCAGCCTTGAGAAGAATAAAAATATCTAGTGACTCATGAAAGATGAAAAAATGTTTTTACAGGTGAAAGCATAATTTTTCTATTACAGGCGTGTTTAGAAACATGTTTTCTGTCAGGAGAGCTTCACGTCCTTCATGCGTTCCAAACACACAACATGACATACACAACTTACTAAAACACAATATTTATACCTTTTTGTTTTAAAGTGCATAGAGATTTAAAACCCAGCAGGTAGACGACAGGCTAACACTGGATAGTGCTGCACTGAAGAATCTTGTTGTGGAAACTACTAATACAAAAAACATTTGGTGAGAGAAAAAAAAGTAAATTTGGACCACCAAAATTTCTTTTTTGCTTTTTTTTTTTTTTTTTTTGGCTCAGGTACGAAGCTCCTCTGGTGACATTTAAGACATTAAAGACGAAATATGTCTTTCCACGACAAATTAAGTCATGGTCATGACATAATTGTCTTGTGACAAAATATTTTGTTCCCAATGCCTAATTAATTCACGGCCCTGTTATTAGAACTTGTTCCAAGAGTTTAAGTCGTGGTCACAAGATATTATTACATTCCCACGCCTTATTGAGTCTTGGCCATGAGATAATTATCTTGTGACATAATAAGTTGTTACCATGCCTTATTGAGTCTTGGCCATGTGATAATGACTCGTTCTTTCATGTTATTAAGTCGTAGTCATGAGATAATAACTGGATCCCACACCTTAAGTCATGTGTAGGTCATAATATTTAATTCCCACCCCTTATTAAGTCATGGCTGTGAGATAATGACTCGTTCCCACACCTTTTTAAGTCATGGCAACAAGATTAATCGTGCCCACAGGATAATACATCGTTCCTAAGCCTTAAGTCTCGGACACGAGATTATAAGTCATTCTCATGCTTTATAAAGTTGTGGTCATTGTCGTGGTTCAATGTCACCAGAGGAGTTTTGTACCTGTGGGATTTTGGTAAAACCATGGATTTTTTTTTGCAGAGGAGGAATCGTGGGATATTTGCACAAGTTATATTTTTTTCTTTCCTTTTGTCAAAAACAGTTATTTCACCTGAACTTTTTTGTCACGACCTCATTAAGAGTGAGAAAGCAGGAATAGTTGGATGACATTAAATGTCGACAGACGGCGGTGAGTAAAGACAGGCGCTAACTGGACCGATGTACCGACAAGCAGACCAGCGTCTTTATTTAGCACAGAGAATCAGACAAACACTTTTTACTTACCGAGGTTTTAAAATCATTGCGAACACAACGGTACATGAAGGCTGAATGAGGTTTCAACATCCAGTTTCCTCCTCTGCCCCTCAAGGCGACAGAGAGGCTGTGCCATAAATCTGGACCCTGGATCTATGTGGACCAGCCGAAACACTGTTGATAACTCATTTACATAGTGCCACAAAAAGTATAGTATATATCACATTAGTCACATATTCGCAGTACGAGGCACTAAACTGTGTTCAAACATTGAGAAAGATTTAAAATGGTTGAAAAATGAAAATCAATGTTTTATTTGATTTATTTGGGATTATTTGCACCGAGTGAAGTTACAGTTTTCTTTTCTTTCTTACATGAACAGGATTTTTTTTTAACAAGTTACATTTATGACATTTTTTACACCATAATAAATTAAAGACACTTTTATTTTACATCCATACTGAAAAATAGAAGGCAGGATTTTAGGGAATATCAGAGTCCCAGTAATTTGCAAGGTACATCAATTTATTCACAGAACTGTGTGTAAACAATACTGCGTTTATGCGTTCTCAAAATAAAATGGCATAATGAGAGCATTTAAAGTAGCATTAAATGAACATTCACATAATCATAGCTTATACTTTCGCTAATTGAAAGCTTTTTAAGGCCCTAAATTCGGATTAGATGGGTTTTTTTTGCCTTTTTTTGCGTAATTAAGACCACAGGGAGAACCAGGGTCAACCAGAGTTAATCTACACCAACCTGCAGCTATTATTAATTTATTAGCATGACCAAAGAACGTTACAGAGATGTCTTCTAAGAGTTTTTTCTATCTGCATTAAATTGAACAGGGTTCATACAGCTTTGATGAGTAAGATTCAGTGAATAGTGATGTCACTATACCTAACTTTCCAGACACTGGAGGACTTTATTATTATATCCAAAAATACATTTTTAAAATAATATCTAGGCCCCATTGAATCATAAACCCATAGTATTTAGGGGCTTAATGAAATATTCAGTAGCCAAAATATATCGATGTCAGAGTACAATGTTAATTGTCTGCCTTCACCTTTTCTTTCCCTTCTGTACTTTCTGCCTTTGTTTGCCCTGCGTCACATTGTGTTTTCAATATATTATTTGCGCACTATGTGCCTTGTACAATATGCTGCATTCTTGTTACCATAAATACATAAATAAATTCTCCAATCTTTGTTTAGTACAATAAGTTGCTTCCTGCTTATTCAGGCTCTGAGTCTGTATCTGTCTATGTCTGTATCTCCCAACCCCACAATGATACAATCCCTTGTGTTCTTGTTTTTTTCACATAGACGCACGTATATTTGTGTCTGGATGGTAGCCACTGGTGACTGGCAGTGAAAAACGGGTCGCAAAATTAAAAAGTTTGTTGCATTGGCGACCATTTTAGTGGCCATCTGGAACCCTGTTTTGGTTTCCGTTTTAGATAAATTAACCTTTTAGCATAATTATTTTCATACGTTTTGATAGTGGCTGAATTAAACAGACACCAGCAAAAATTAATAAGTAAAAATATATATGATATGTGTGTATATATATATATATATATATATATATATATATATATATATATAAATATGAGTGATGTCGTGGACAAGAATCACACGTTTTTAAGGAGTCATTTCAAAATCAAATATAATCCAGGACTTTAAAATATACTAGCATTATTGTTTGTTAGATAAAAGAAAAAAATTATGCCAATAGCCTAAAGAAATAAACAACAGTTCCGGCCCTAAAGCCTTGTGTGTCATTCAGGGGCACTCAGGGGTTCAGGGAGTCGACCCCATTCAGCCTTGTGATTTACAAACCATAATAGTCAGAGGACCTCGAGCACCTGGGTTTGTGAGTCGGAGCTCAGTGTCCCTCCGTACAGACGTTGGACGACGAGTTCAAACAGCTGATACTGTAAAGACTAAGTTCCGTTTACACAAATATAGACTACTTTCATAAGGTGCTTTCTTTAATGTATTAATCATAGATACTGTTTGACAAGAAGTTCCGTATGGCACATTTATTTACAGTAAACATTCCTGTCTCCATTCCATTAGTTAAAACATTTCCATTTCACTCTTTGTGATACACGGCCTCTCATCTCGGAGGAATACAAAACCTAACAGCGTGATAAGGTACAATTATTACTAAATACTGAAAGAATCAGTACACGTTTTTGATTGTAATGCTTTGCTTACATTATGAAAATCCTCTTGGGGATCAACAACATTAATCTCATACCCTGATTCACAAATCTTTTACGTCGTCCCTGTCATGGCGAGCGCTGACATAAGTGATCAAACCAGGTTCTTTTGGCGGGGAGATAAAATCCCCGGCAGTACAGTACATGTAAAATAAATGTACATGCATGACAGACAAGCAAAACATACATTTTCCTCAAAGAAAATATCCATATTGTTGATTTTTCTTTGTGGTGTTCTGGTTTGCCTTTTCATGGCTCTCCATCGAGGCTTAACCAGAGGCTTGGTGCGGCGACCGGCCGTTTAGACAGCACAAGCGAGGTTTAAGGAGGGAGATCAGAGGGGTGAGACGGTACAGAACCAAGTCTTCTCTTGCACTGATCAGCTGAGGGAGAGTTTATTGCCGTATGGGGGTGTGAGGGAGGCGGGGAAGGATGAGGGAAGGGGTCGGTTGAAGGGCAGCGAGGTGCCTTTTCCTATAACATCGTCTGGCTGAGTCAGTTTGTCTGTCTGTCCTCACACTGTGGAAATCAATTTGCCCTCTGTGGAGCTGTGGACAAAGAGAAAGGAGTTGCTTCCAGGTGGGCTGGCTCAGGAAAAACAGCAGCGAAGATTAACGGCAGAAAACACGTCTCCCTCCCGACAACAGTCTAAAAGCTCCGTTTGATCAGAGCCTAAACTTACTACGATAAATTGATCAGATTGAGTGTGAACGAGAGGATTTTAAGCAGCTCGAGTGTTTAAGAGAGAGAGTGGGTGGGTGCAGGGGGAAGCGCTACTAAAGCTTGCATGGTGCATGAGGGGAGGACAAAGCATTAAGCCGGAAGCTCAAAGCATGAGTGTTCTGAACAGAAAAGAAACTTGTATCAACTTAAGCTTGACCCATAAACAATCTAAATCCGTAACAGGCCTTAAAAACAAATCCCTTCCGTGATGATCCCGTGTGGGTGGAGATGGTCTCCTTAACATTCAAGACAAACAAACACTACAACTAGCTTCTAACTATTGGTAGCATAAACATGTCCGATTATAATCCCCTCAAACAACTGAAAACAGAAAACTAACTTCAAAGAACACAAAAAAAAAATGTCCTGGTGCTTGTATGTTTGTGGGTAAATCCCAATCCTTTCACTGGCTTCCCACAAACAAAAACTCTTCCAGTTGCATTCAACCAAAGTGGAAACACATCATTCAGCGTCTTACACAAACATATACGTATTTCAAATTGAATAACTTGAACTGACAGGAATGAATTGATTTGCATCAATATGAATATCTTAAGAATGACCAAAAAGTTCTTACCTCGTAGGGAAGCGGGGCTCGTAGTCTTCGAGTCCTTGCTGTTAAGACAAAGGTTAGGATGACAAATTTAGCCAGGTAATTCATTCTAAGCCGACACATAACTAGGCCTACGCTGTTGTCCCCGACAGCAAGGGTATATACCCCCCCAAAAAGCAAAACAATCCCTTGCGTTGTACAATGCGCAGTCAACGTTGCCTGCCGATGACAATCCCTTATCTACAAACACGAGCTTTTGAAATATGATTCCGTAACCCATTTTTTCTGTTCATGTCAAAAGCACATGCTTATGTTTTCTGTTGCTGCGTTCTAAATGCTCTTATTTTGAAGGTGCATGTGCTTCCAGTGTTTGCGTGAGTTGTCCCTGGATTTTCCTCCCAAAGTCCAAAAACTTGCAGTACAGGTGAGTTGGTGGCTCTAAATATGAATGCAATGAATGTGTACCCAACCTCTCCTGAAATCTCCACTGGGGTTGGCTACAATGACAAAAGCAGCCAGCAGATGGGAGCAATGATCCATTGTTTAAACCTACTAGATGATTCCTACAGCTCTCTTTTCTGGATTGCAAGAATGATAAATTACATGACTATAAAAAAAAACAACCATTGAAATGTTCAAATGATGCCTTTTAGTGACAGGAAGAGCAATAGAAAATAAATTTTGCTACGCCTCTGAATCTGTTCTTTCTCTGAGCATTCCTGTTGGTGAGTTTTACATCAAATGGTATATACAGCTACTATTAAAACTACATTCTAATCATAACTTTTTTAACAGCAACCAAGTCTTAGATGCATATTCTAGTCTATTCAAGGTGTGGGATTTATCCAGAAGACATTTGCTCACATGGTGAACAAAACCTGTACACTCTAAATGTGGTCCTAAATGTGGTGACGTGGAAACACTTTAAAGTTGTTATATGACTGCTGAGCAATTAAGCATCGCCCACATGTCATGTTCAGGTGAGACGTAGGAGGAGAGCCGATCTGATAGAACTTTCCTCAGAGAGGCAGCCAGGCGCCGAGGAAGCTACGTCTTCAATCTTATTCTTATTATTAAGATATTTTATTTATAATAAGAATAATACTTTTTATTTCTAACGCACTTTACATTTGGATCAAATCTCAAAGTGCTACGAAAAAGCATCGATAAAAAAAAAATTCTATATGTATATAAATATTATTAAAGAAGCAGCAATGTTAATTAAAAGTAATAGGTTCTGCTAAAAAAGGAAAGATTTAAGTCCTTCTCAATCTCAATCGTCTGTGGAGCCCTCAGGTGGTCGGGGAGGGCATTCCACAGACGAGGGGAAGCAGAACGGACGGCCCGATCATCCATGGTGCTGAGCTTGAGTCCGGGGGATGAGGTGGCGGTTTGAGTGGGTAGAACTTAGGGATCGTGTTGAGGTTAGTGGGGTAAGTAGTTCTTTCAAGTAGGGGGTGAGTGAGGAGAGAGACCTTATAGCTGTTTGTTTTTTTAATATATATAAGCAAATGCAGTGGAAGGTTCTCTGCAAGCTTGGTCCCAAAGATGAGTTCTTAGTTTAGTGCCTGTCAGAAAAGCTACCTCAGGTCTGCAGCATGTAGAAGACGTGCCAAACTTACTGAGACTGGACAGAAAGCGCAGATCTCTGCCAGGTTTCATAGGACATGTGTCGTGTGCGTGAACTCGTGTGGGTGGGTGGCAGCGTGTGTTTGTTTTTGCAGCCACCCACCTGTGGGAAACCAGGCACCGCCATACTGTAGGGGCGTTGCTGCCTGCCATGCGGCGCAGCAGGCTGTGCTGCCATGAGGGAGTGGAGGCCGTAATCAGGCGCCGGGAGAGTCATGTCTTCCCTCTCTAGAAGGTTCCCTGTGCTGCTGCTCTTCCCGTGGAGGCTGGAAACACACGGGCACAGAAAATGAGAAAATGTTAAACATGTTTCAGTTCATTGAAAGCATATACTGTAAAAAAAAAAAGAGAGAAAATTTTACGTGAAGAATATTTCAATCATGTCCTAGACATTACTGTAAATAACCTAAAAAAAACAGATTTAATGTATATCTTTTCTGATTAAAAACTTAATTACATAAAATGACTGTAAATTACATTAATTTCAGACTTTAAACCTAGAAATAATTTTTTTTTCACAAATATATACCATATTTTTTGCATCTTCTTTGTGTCGAAATTATGGGATGCTGTTGCTAAATGGTTAAAGTTAGTTGTTTAAATTTTCCTACCAGTAACAATCTGTTCTTTATACAAAATGATACTTTTTCAAGAATTACTTTTACTCACTAGGGGGACCTTTTTTTAAAATAAAAAAACATATAAAAAGTACAGTTTTCTGTACATAACTTCAAAACAATTTCATGTGTGTGTATATATCTATATCTATAGATATAGATATCTATAGATTTAAATAGATATAGATACATTAATTTCTGTACGGCATTCAGAAAGCAAAAGAAGAATTTCATTGTACAGGGAAACTTATTTAAACTTTTATATGACAATTAATGCTTTGACTTCAAAACCCAACATCATGAAAATTTGGGAAAAAAAGAGAAAACAACAACCTCTAAACAAGAAATGACGCCATGAATGATGAATAAACGACCCACAAGGTTTAACATCTGCATAGGTAGTTCATCTTTCATACCACAGTTATCAATACGAGGATATCGTGACACCCTTCCAGAACACCAAAAAAACCTACTTGTGTACTCGAAGTTTGTTCATGGAGTTGCCGTCACCGTCAGATATGACCCGGGTATAGGAGAAAGGAAACCACCCACGCCTGAAAGAAGAAGAAGAAGAAGAAGAAGAGAGAGAAAGAAAATATGAGTATAAGTTCTCAGAGCTTCTCAGAACTTGACTTTTTTAGCAAATTGTGCTGCAATTTGTGGCCCCATCCCCAAAGGGCTAACCAGCACTCACATCCTCGTCTTCTCGTTCTCGCCGTAGTGCCACCCATCACGGGCCTCAGGGACCAGTAGAGTTATCACGTCGTTGTCAGAGAAGCTGAGCAGGGTGCTGTTGTCACCGGCTGTATGGGAGAAGATGGCCCGGACTCGAGTTCTGCCGTTTTTCTCCAGCCCTGCTGCCATGGAGCTGGACCGGGGCAGCGTACGGGTCTCCACTGGCATAGACGGTGAGAGGAGGGTGACGGTTATATTTCTCTCTTACAAAACTGAACTATATGATCATTCATCTACCTCACAATATCGACACCTCCCCCGATCACACTATTAAACAACTTCACTGGACTATCTTTACTTAATATCTGTTTTCCTTCCTGGAATTTGGAGTCTGTCATATTTACATCTTAATTATCTCTATTTAATGTATGTCTACTTATGTATATTTACTTAAACACAGATTTATACGTCTTGTTTTTGTTTTTTTGTGACTTTACAATGTTGGAGCTGTTGTCTGTCCGTCTGTCTGTCTGCCTGTCTGTCTGTCTGTAGGGGTCCTTACTCAGTGGGGTCTTGCTCTTCGCCGGAGCAACTTTGCGCACAGGCAGGGTGTTTGAGTAGACCTCCCCTCCGTGCCGGTGTGTCTGCGGCGAGGCTTTGCTCTGGGCCATCTTGCCGTCCATCCACTGCTGGTACTCCTCCCCGCCATGAGCTCCGGCCTCGCCGTTCATGACCGCCATCCCCGCATCCACAGCTCCCATCAGCCTCTGAGAAGACCACGACATTTGCAGGTGAGAAAATTGAGCCGAGCCGTCGCCATCTTCAGATGCTGCAGAACTGTTAAGTCCCATTCAGTACCTCATTACTAATCTGGGTCAGGAAATACTGAATAATAAAAAAGTAAAAAAAAAGACCAAAATTTGAGTAAATGTTGGTTTAAAGATAAACGTTGAACGTTGAAATAACGAGATCAGGAATCTGTTAAGAGTTCCGATGTGTATTTAATGTGGGAATATGAGGCACCAATACTTTTTATACCGTGGTATTTAATTAGAAGCCCCAGAAAAACTGAGGAAGGCTTTCTTTTATGTTTTTCTGGGTAACTGGGCCTGCAGGGGGAGTAGAAGAGAGCAGAGTGTAAAGACATTTAAGCCATCTTCTGTGCAACATCCTCATTACCTTTACTAAAGATTTCATTATTGTTCAGCAGGATGGGTTCAGAGCTCCCATGATGCAGCAGCACCAGCCAGGTGGTACTCACCTAGAGGAGGGTGGGACATTCCGGGTACTTTGATAAGGGTCTTATTACGGAACACATAAATCTTTCTGTGTGTGTCTGTGTCTAAGATTCAATAAGTACGGACCCCCTCTGCTGACAAAAAATACATTTTTACTCTCATGCTCACGACTTAAGGCGTGGGAATTACTTATCACCTCATATTAAGTCATGGTTACAACTTAGTAACTCGTTCCCACACCTTATTGAGTCGTGGCCACATGATGATAAGTTGTTCCCACCAGACAAATATAACGTCTTAAGTAGTGGCAACGAGATTTCTTTTTTCTTCTTCAATGTGATCAGAGGGAAAAAAAATTTTTTAATTTACGGAGTTTTTAATCCTTTGAAGGAAAATCTTTATATTTAGTAAAAGGAGACATTTTGATGAATGAATAATACAGACAATGCATCCGTGACTTTGATTGACGTGTGCAGATTCCCAAGATGCCAGTTGTCCATGGATGATTATATTTAAAAGGATAGCTATTCCTACAAAGCTATCATTTTAATAGTATAAATACGACCAGGTCCACTCAGAGTCTCGGTTGCTTTAAGTGACTTAAGAGTGGTAGAGGAACAAACCTGATGACCCATGACCCCGCTGGCTCTCAGGCCTGCTAGCTCTGGGGGCACCGGCAGGGATTTAGCCCCAGGGATGGGTTCAGAGATGGGAATGCCTGGATGATGAACACCGGGAGGCATGACGCCCACCGCACCGCTCATCTGCTGGGCAAGGAACATGGCACGATCCGGCAGTTTGTTGGGCTCGGCGCACGCCTGCTGCCATATTGGGATCTTCTGTGATAAAAGCTCCTTCCCCTGAAGCAAAGCAGAACATGGTGGTGTTCATTAGGTTATGCCAAAGGTTTCCATATGTTTCTAACATATTTATTCTATTTTTTTTTACAATAAGAGACTCCCCTTATTAAGGATTTATAAATGGCTTGTGTCTAGTTTACTAATTAAGTTGTAAACACTTTACAAATCCTTAATACGCTGCTATTTCTCATGAGATTTATCATAGACCTGATGCTTGCCAAATAGTGAGCAGACTTATCTGCACTGCCTTAACTGATATTGCCAAATAGTGAGAAACAGTAATAAATTGAGAACTAAGTTAGAAATTATTTTTTGAGTTAGCGCGCTAACAACAACTTTATGGGTTATCACGAATGACTAAGGGTTTATATGTTGGTTATACAGCATTTCTAAATCCTTTATAAAAGGTAGTCTTATTGTAAGGTAGCAAGAATATCCTCAACAAGTACTTGATTTTCTAAATGTGTTAATATGATCTTCATCAAATTCAGATAAACGTATATGATTTGTGACGACGTATGTCGCTATGGAGATAAAGCTGTCATCACATTCAGATAAGCATTCAAGAGCGGATGGCAGGAGAAAACGCTTGAATGGGAGGAGGGGAGGAGCACACATTAGATTCAAGGCACAAGATGAGAGACGAGGCGGGAGAGAAGGGGTCAAGCGACAGATATGCAATTATAAACGCAGGATTATTTGTGAGGCTCTCAGCCGCTGCTTCGAGAACAGAGGAAAAAACATTTCCAGCATATGTTATAAAGTAGGGCAGTTACGTAAAGCCACTTCTCATTTGCATTCATCATAAATGAATAAATGATGGCCAGCTGAATGCCTATGGATGTTTGAGAGTCGCTGGCGGAGGGTATGCTAATCCAACGGTGAACTCGGAGGATGAACACAGTTTGCTTCCAAAGGTCACTGTCCACGCCCAGCGAGTGTGGGCATCAGGCTGTGGCTGGAATGATCCAATAACAAATGTGCTGAAAAAACTATTCATGTTAACGGTGTGAGCCATCGATGTCCACAAGGAGGTGGACCCAAGATTTGTAACAGTTCTTTAAAGATTTGGGTTAGGCGAAAAATAATAGTTTATATTTTACTCACTAAGGGCAGCTTCTTTTTTTCTTTTTACAAAATAATACTGTTTTTTTTTATTAAATTCATCTTTAATTTGAGGAGTTCAATCAGTTGCTTGTACAATGCAGGGGATTGGGGACTTTTCGGGGATATACCTCGATAGCATAAGCCTGGTTCACTCGTAGTATTATAGTGACAGATTAACATTTTTGTTAAAACGGTTAACGGTTATTCAGTGAAATGAGTGACTCAGCAGGCACTGAATGTAGTAGCTGACCCGCTTCACAGGTCCAATCCTTGAATCCCGCCTGAACCGTGCAGATAACTCAAAGATGTTCCCTTATTTCTTATTTAGTGTGTCCTTCTTATTGACCTTCTTGTTGATCAGACCAGAGTTTAAGCTTGTTGATTGTGCTCTCACTGGTTTTCCCCAGTCCATTGAATGTTGTTGCTGAAAAACCCACTGAGTCCGACCGTCGGTTCTTTTCCCCAGCAGTTTTAAATGAGCGTTGGCCAATTTTGTTACATAAGGCAGAAAAAAAGAACGTTAATTGGCCTAGTTTTGACAAAAATTCAACATTTTCACTGTAACACTAATTAATTCAGTTTGGTTGTCGGACACTCCCCTGGCGGGAAGAGGGGTGTGTGTGTGTGTGTGTGTCTGTGTGTGTGTGTGTGGGTGTGGACTGGAGATAGAAAGTGAAAATCTCCATTTTTATCTCATTTATGAGAACTCACTGAACCACAGCTACTATATTCTTCTTTTATCGCTTCCATACTTGTTGCATTGCTGCCATCTGCTGGATTGCCCCTTGACCCATTGCCTGTGGAATTGCCGTGAGTGAAATTGTGCAGGAGTAAAAGTGTTCTTGAATGACGTGTGTGAAAATCATTAGCAGCACCCAGAGGGTTATCCCAGTAATAAACTGGGAATAATGTGTGAAAGAGGCTTAAACAAGGCCCAGTATTATCCATTGTTCATTCCACAAACCAGCATTAGTGTTACAGCAGAGCAGGTTCTTATTTTCTTGTTGAGTAATCACTTAGCAGAACATTCATTTAATCACATGCAACTCTTTAATACTCCATATTTAAATATATAGCCAAAGCAAACACCTAACAATTACCTTGTAAAGCCACAGCACTGTAACAAAGTTAAAATAAGAATACTTAATTTATGTGGACAACACCAGCAGTTTCTCAATAATCTGCTTAATCTAAGATCTTGGAAAATTGAGAAAAATCCCTAAAGACATGCATTTAATATATCATCTGACAAAGAAAATAATTAAAGAGGAAAAAGAAATGATAAAAATCAATGCAATGGGTTCATTTATTTTTAATTTATTGGTATCTGGATAAACTGATGAATTCAGGATTCCGCTGTTTCATAACTAAGCTGAAGGCCAATTAAATACTTTTTCTGCTTCTCAGGCATCTTCTTCACGGCAGCAGTTTGTGGTCTTGGCTTCCTCCCTCTCCAACAATCACTCATTCAGACACTTCCACGCCCACACAAGCCCGTCTGAACCGAGTGTTCCTGCAGAAGTAGGTCATTCTCTCGCCACTGTCTTCCACCTCACCCACTCACCCCCCAATCCCGTCTCCCTCGCTTCACTCTACCACCTCATCATTTCTCTGGTGTGAAGGGACGAGGGGTGGGCGGGTGGGACATACTTTCCTTACTCGTTCACCAATGACATTAAAATTCGGATCACAAAACAACCAAAGAACTTCTGAATGAAGTGGAAAAAGAAATGCTAAAAACAAACCTGCCCACATAATTTAATTATTATTATTTAAAAAATGTATTTGAGGTTGTATATATTGTATTCATATTCTACAAAATCTGCCAACTCAAACACAAGTTTACATGAAATATATCTATTTTTAATTGACTTGCAGGGATTTTTTGCTCGTATTTAAATCTTTTAAAAAATTCAATTTCATGAGATAATTAGATCATTTTCATGTCATATATGGATACATGTCTCTATAAATGACTTTCTGCTCATACAACAGCTGTGCTTTCCAAATATCTCTATTATATATTTATTTTTTCTATTTAAATTTTTTTTTATACAACCCGAAAAATGTAGGTAGAGGGCTGCGAAATAGAATAGAAGATATTTGTAAAAAATCCACCTCTATAAATAGTTTTCGAGGAAGCAAATTAATTCTGAGAATTTGTATGACAGTTATCTTCACAGATAACTACAAGTACTTTGGCATCTAACGCTTAACAAGAGTACAAAAATAGTTTCTTCGGAAGGAAAACATAGATTTAAATTTTTCTTCCATGACCTCCAAAGATCACACCTGCTAGTAATGATTTGGCGATTGAGAAGCTAATCAGCAGGTTAACTCAGATCAAACTTTACATTTTAATGACTAGATGTAAATGACGACAGTATCATAGAAATGCTGTTGCAACAATCTGCGTATTTCTAACACAGCTATGAACATTGTACAGATTTTTCTCGAAATCGGTGTGTTTGGTCAACACCATCTACTATCAGGGTCAGCTAGTATCTCCATTAATGCTGTATCACTAACAGATGGACAACCTGTGGAAAGCCTTTCTTTCTCACCTTGTTGTGGTATGCAGTGTTGCTCTTGGCTATGGCACACTGACGGTCCACCAGGAAGCAGTACCTCCTCCTCTCCTCCGATAGAGCGTTCTTGTAGCCCTCAGCGATGTAGCTATCCAGCTCGCCCTGCTTATTGCTGATCGCCTCTACAAACTGGGGACAAGGAGAAAAGGGATGACAGGAAATGTCAACATCTCCTTATTAGGACATTATCGCCAAGGTTTTCTTGTACTTTGTTGAAAGGTATAGAATCCCCCACCAATCCACATTTAGCACCGTCTTTCCCCACGGTGATTCTTATGTAACTGCCTGGGATGTTTGAGCCTTTTTTACTACTATGTCACAAGCATCAGTTCTTCTAGATGTAACAAACTAGTGGTGCTAAAAGCATGTGTGCTTGTAAGTTTTTAAGTTCCTTACTGCTGACATATCACATCCAATGCGTGCTTCTTAGGTAATCAATTACGCCAATTCATGCATTCAACAGACAATATAGCTGCCTCAACAAAAATACGGGTTTAGGAAGTTAAGTAGGTAGGTGTAGGTAGGGACTTAAATAGGTGTAGGTAGGTAGTTAGGAATGCATATGTAGTTAATTGCTAGGTGTAGGTAGGTAGGGGTAGGTAGGTATGTAGGAAAGTGTAGGTTTAGGTAGGAAGGCAGTTAGTCAGGTAGGTGTAGGTAGGAAGGTGTAGGTAGGTTGGTGTAGGTAGGTAGGGGTAGGTAAGTAGGGAGGAAGGGGTAGGTAGGTTGGTGTAGGTATGAAGGTGTAGGTAGGTAGGTGTAGGTAAGTAGGGAGGAAGGGGTAGGTAGGTTGGTGTAGGTAGGAAGGTGTAGGTAGGTAGGTGTAGGTATGAAAGTGTAGGTAGGAAGGTGTAGGTAAGAAGGTTTAGGTAGGTAGGTGTAGGTAAGTAGGGAGGAAGGGGTAGGTAGGTTGGTGTAGGTAGGAAGGGGTAGGTAAGTAGGGAGGAAGGTGTAGGTAGGTAGGGGTTGGTGTAGGTATGAAGGTGTAGGTAGGTAGGTAGGAAGGTGTAGGTAAGAAGGTGTAGGTAAGAAGGTGTAGGTATGTAGGTGTACGTAAGAAGGTGTATTTAGGTGTTAATTTTGAAGTTAATATTGATAAGATTTTACTCTGATCACAATTGAAAACTTGTCATAAATAGGTGCATTGGTGACGAATATTTTGCCCGCGTGAACGGTTGTTTATCACTCTGTATCGACACTGATTCTAAGGTTTACTCCCCCACCCTAATGTTTGGATCGACCAATGACAGGATACGCGGTAACAGAAAATGAGTGAGTGAGTGAATGAAGCCAAAGCGAGACGAGCAGAGACAGATGAAGGCCTCCTATGAATCATGCAAACTGTGGAGGTGGACAGGATTGCCAGCGACCATGTTGATTAGATACAGCCCACATCCGGAGGTCAGGGTGACGGCACGGGATGAGTCAATCACCAGTGTGAGTGACAGGCTGAGAAACGAGGGGTGGAAAAACCTGCCAGATTATTCAGACTGTCTTCAGCAATGGGTGTAATTTGAAGATTCCAGATTTAACAAATCAATGGAAGGAGTGGTATGGGTGTAATTATCGGGAAGTTCACGCCAGAGCTGGAGTGTGTGCTCTCTTTACCCGTCTGCTGTAAAAGTCACGATTATAGAACCTTCCAGGAATGTTCTGTCAGCTCCGACAAGGAAGGGATAGAAGTGAAAGCAAAATCTGTAGAACCTGTTTGTTTCGCCCTCAGCACTCGCCATGACCTCGTATCAGATAGACGGCGTCTGCAGGCTCACAAAGAGAGCAAGGTATCTTGGTACCGCGCTGCAATTAATATCTTTATATTCATCAGGCTCATGGTTCCTCTGAAGATGGTGCCAAATGGGTCACAAAAGGTTTCTTCCTATTGGAAAGATGTGGATTATGACGTAGCGTTTCCTCTTGCACCGATATTAAAACCAGAGAATTAAGACCACCGCTAAGTCATCAATGTTGCTGCCACTAAAAAAACTAATCCTAATAAATTCAACATTCTCTGTCTTATTCTCTCCGTTGTTTGCCCATGTTTGTATTTATTTTTTAGCTTTTTAGATTTTCATCGTATCTGTAAGGTCACCTAGAGTGTCGCTTATAAATAAGATATTATTACTATTAACAAATAATATGAATATGTTGTTTCACTAAATAAAAACTCCAGATATCAAATGTAGTGAAAAAAACAGCCATGCAATTATTTTATATTTTTCCCTAAAATAATATATATGTATATTTTCTCTTTATTTTTCCGTCAATCAATTAATTTGATTGCTTGAACCCTGAACCAATAATAATAATAATGCTTTATAACCATATGTCCTGATTAAAGGGTGGCACCATCTAAAACTGAAACCGGTTCAGAGGATTTTCTGCCTGCGGTGTAATTAATCTAAATAAATGTGTATTTAATTAAATTACCGTACGGTGTAATGTGTGGTCTGCTGCCCCCAGTTCTTGATCTGCACTCACAGATGATAATTAAATGTCTATTAGAGGGACAGTGTGGAGAATGAGAGTCGATAGATTTTAAAAAGGTCCCCAGATTTAATAAGGGTTTAATCACACATGCTATAACCTGACATACGTCGTGTCATGAAACTGCTTAACCTTCCCCTCCGGTTCGGACAATGTATGTGCAAGAAAATAATAAGTATTTAGGACATTATAAGCTTCTGATTCCATCTGTTTCAGAACAAATCCCTGCAGGAAAGCACTACTTTGATGTACACTCGCATGCATTTATGCAACACGGCAGGGGTTCTTCTCCATTATTTAAGTCCTTATAATTCACCCGGCTGGCTGGCTGCTATAAACAAGTTGTGAAAGCGCTCAGATATGGAACCATAATTGAATTTCAACCGGCTCCTCATGCCACCGCCAATCAGCCGCCTGAGGCATCCTCTTTACACAAAAAAATGAATCGAGCCAAAAGCTGTTCCTGCTGACAGTGAACACAATCAGCATAAAAGATGTGTGCTGGAAGGGTCTGCGCATCAAGTATTTATTGACTAATTACACATTAATGATGGTTAGCCATTCGTTAACGTCTCCAGGGCCTCTGCTGAGGATAGAAGCTTGAACTTTAATAGATTGATTTGAAATTCTATTTAGAATGTGAAGCAGACAAACGACATAGCCGTGAAGGGAAATATGACGCTGTGGGTCCGTCCCCACCGAGGCGGACCAGGAGCCGGTTCCCAAACAGTGCCTAACTTGGGACAGGATCTTAGCTTTTTCCACCGAAGAAAAAAAACTGGCCCTGGCCCCTGAAAACGCGGGCTAACAGCAAACCAAAAGTAAGCCGGGCCAGAAGCAGGTGCCATAGACGTCGGGGAGCCAGAGACGTCGGGGAGCCAGAGGCGGGCTTACCGCAGCAAACCAAAACTTTTTGTCCGCCGTGTTAAATGAGCCTTAGCGAAAGAGCGACGCGTCTACCAGAAAAATCCCAAAACTGTAAATTCATCATAAAAAGTTTCATTGTGGTGGATGTGAAAAAAAACGGGTGTTTCATGTGTTAGAAAGTCGGTGTTGAAGCAAATACAGCGCAATATGTGGATTGCGGATGGACAGAACGGATCAACAACAACAAATTAAAGACAAACTAGAGATGTTGAATAAGTACAGAGACCCGATCTGGACCACCGGCAATGCCACATGATTTGCCAGAACCGAAACCTACATTTAAAGTTTTGAACCGGGTCTTTGGTGTAAGACCGGCGTCGGGCGACTGTGGACTCAGTAACAGCAAGAGACGACGGTGGACGATACAGTACTCCAAATATCAGCAGAACCTGGTAGGTTTTATTTTCCACGTTTCATTTGTTGAAATCAGTAGCTTAGATGGTTTAGATAACGTTAGCTGAGCAGTTAGCCTCCCGCTAACAGCAGCTAACATCAGCGGTCTACCTGCTGACATAACGTCACTTTACTCCTGACTTCCCATCAGGTTTGATTTATTATTCATCCACGCTTGATGCTGAACTGACATTAAACCCGCATTCATTATTTTCTCCCAGCTTAAAGTCTGAAACTGAAGTTCTCCTCTTTCTTTCACCGAGATGAGTGAAAACAGTAGAAAGCCAAAAGGCTAAAAATAATAGATAATTTTGCTGACTGTCACTGAACCCCAATGTCAGCTTTAAAAACTTTGTCTCTGGGTTGGAATTGATCCTAGATTCTGGCCTGATGCCAGATACAATGGAGCCACTTTGGTCTAACCTCAGATGCTGTTCAACATTTCAGTGCCAACAAGGTTTAAATGTGATTTAAATGGAGGTAGAAGTCTGGATGTCAGGGTTCATCTGGGAACACTTTCTAGCTTTAGTGAGGGCATTGTTGATCCATCTGCCCTGCACAATGGTCCGAAACCGAATGTCTCAACAAATATAAGATGGATTTCCATGAAGTTTTGTCATGTTCAGTGTCTCCAGAGAAAAAGATCCAGATGACTCAGCCGGGGGAAATGCGTGTTTGTCACATTTTAGCAATCAAATTGGAACCACGGGATCACGGGCAAACAGCGCCCCAAAAGTAGGGAGCCTCTCGTTTGCCCGGATAGAGAGAGAGGGCGAGAGAAACAGAGCAAGATAGAGAGAGATACAGAGCTTCACCTGTAGGTGTGTTAAAATAGTAGTCTAAAAGTCAAATTATTTACATAAGGTTCCATCACAGCACAAGATAGAGAAAGGAGGAGAGTCCCTCCTTCAACTTGTTCTGGACATTCATTCTGTATCATTGTCTGTAAATGCTCCTATTGGACATTCATTGAGCCTCTGCCCTCAACAATAATGCAAAATCTACAGGATGTTTGTCGGTGAGCTGTGAACTGACTAGTTTCCTTATGTCCGATGTTTCAATCTTTCAGAAACAAAATTCAAGGAGAATTCACCAGGACATTATGCAGTGGAAGTGGGATGGGCGGGGGGATGGGGTCTTTCACCCCAGCATAATCAAAAATCCAATCCTTCACTAACAAACGCAGCATAAGATTTATCAGACTGTACGTCGTGTTCTGGCAGCGGTTCTGTGCTCCATGGCCCCTGAGGGACACTGCTGTAAACGGATGGTTTGCTATCGACAATAGTTTTAATAATGACATAAATCACGAGCAGGAGGAGCGAACGTTGACAACTCTACTCCGAGGGTTTTCTGTCTCGTTGCTCCAAGAGGCTGTCAGCTTAATGTCGGGACGGTGGAAGGGAAGCATGACGTGAGTTTATTAGCCTTGTTTAGTAAATGTAATGGGTGTTGAGAAATTTAAATATGTCTTTTTTCCTCTTAAACTGTGTGGCCGCTCCTCCACCTGCCGGGATTTGGTTGCGATTGGGCGGATAAAAACGTTTTATTTTGATTGTTTCACGGAATCGGTTAAGAGTTAAGTGGGAGTAACTCTGGCCTTCCATAGAGTTGGTTTCAAAATGGATAATATGATTGAGTGAGACTTAAATGAATGGATGAGGAGTTTCATAGACAGTAGATTTCTAATATTATGTAATCAATTTGAGACTGTATGTTGGATGAGTCTTCATCAAATTGTATACTAAAACTAAAGAAACGTTTCTAATATCTTTCATTCTCTCCGCATCTTTCTGGATTTTTCGAAGGACAACAGAAAAATCTGTTGAAATTAGAAGTTTAAATCACCCCAGTCGTATTGTGTTGTGAAATAATACAAATATGGAGTACTTTTTTTCACATGGGAGGATTATAAACAGAAAAATTTAGTATGATATATAATTTTCGCAGAGCTAAGTAGGGTGTCAATTGAGGAAAATCGGAGCAATCCTATTGGGAAGTGCTGGAACTTCACCTCATCTCAGTAAATGCAGGAAACAGGTCCGGTATTTCAGCTGACACTGCCTTTTTCTCCGCCCTTACACCATTAAGGCCCAGAGGAGCTGCAGGACTCTGCGGGGCTGGACGTTCTGGTGCTGTTGTTCCGCATAGCTCCACGTATTGATTTTTGTAACAACCAGCCCCACCTCCCCTCTCATGCTCCGGCAGCCATCCATTGAAGAAACACTAACAATCACAGAATAAACGCCTCCCCCGCTGCTCCAACAGCGGCGTGTGGGTTAGCAGCCGCAGCCTGTGGACCGCCGCTCAATTAGCCCTTCACCTCCGACACCATGTTTGTTCTGTTCCGCCATAATGAGTTCAAACCATGGGGGGGCGCGGGGGGTCGCACACTGGCTCACATGGTTAGAAATGAAACTTTACATTGATTTTAGCATCGGATATTTTTTTAAAAGCGGACTTAAAATAATGAAAAAAATACAAAAAGGATAAATATATAGGGCAAATAATTTAAAAGAATAATAATTGTTTAAAATTTCCCATTTTAAACAACTTTTTCTGTCTAGTGGAGATCAGATTTATGAGTGTTTGAGATGAACTTGACTGATTCCTTAAACACTTGACCTTAGACTACTTTCTGAAATATTAAAACTGAGGGCTGATTGGCCAAGGTCTTCCTCTGATTTTCAGGGTTCCCGCACTTTTCTTGAAATCATTTTCCAGGACGTTTTCAGTGATGACCTAGCAGCTACAGTGTGACAGAAAGGTTTTCATGGCATACGCTAATGGTCCCCCCACGCTTTGGAGATGGGTCATTATCTGAAAGGTCTTGTGTAAATACAATTTGATTGATAGCTGTGATGCAAATTTCGCCAAGTTAAATCCCATTCACTTATGCTAACAACGTTAGCAACAACATTTCCCAGGGTGGAAAATGCAAAAGCACATTTACAAAGACTGGGGGAATGAAACCAATAAAAGGCAGTGAGGTCGGCAGTGCTTGCATACGCAAATATATATATGAGTGGACATGCTAAGTTACCGTAAAGGCTAGGAAAGCTGCGCCGGCTAGAAGCAGAAGCGTTGAGCCTCAATGTCACCCACTGAAGACAGACTTCACAAACCTTCTAAGCTCTTTGTTTTCACTCACAAGGCAGAGAAAACATCGGTAGGAGAGACAACTTAAGCTTTTCCAGGACATGTAACTTACTCTCCTTTATTCGTAAGTTTTCCAGGACTGAAAAATTTGTCAATTATTTCCCGAATTTCCAGGTTTTTCCAGACGTGTGACCCTGTGAACCCTGTTTTTGTTATAGATATTTCTGCCTGAAAACAGGCAAAAAATAGAATTTTTTCCCCCAAAAAAACACAAAACTCTACCCATCTTATATAGATTAAACCTTGTCCAGGTCACTTTAAAAGTACAAATACATGCGAAAGATTTCAGCCACACAGGCATACAGCGAAAGATTTCTTCATACCTAACTCTCCATCAGCCTCTCCTTTGTCTCCTGCCGTGTCATTGTGCTGAGAATGAGCTGATTGGCAGACGGTAAATCACAGCGGCATCAACTCTGCAGGTTGCGCCCACCATGTGTCAACAGAACACCTACAGACAGGTCATAGAGACTAACTCGACTCCTCGCGCCTCCGCCTAGCAGTTACCTGAACATGAGGGAAATCAAGCCATCCTCCTACCCGGGATATCAAACGCAATTATTATGCAACAGTGACACAATGCAGCGACTAATATAATGTCTGTAAATAATGGTCTAACGTTGTTTTTCACTGATATTTATATTATTGAGTTCTGTTGTGTTTTTGCTCGTGCACAGTAGCTTTTGCTTCTGTTTAATATGGTGGTAACAGAGGGGAACCCTCTGAGAAGGCTAAATACATCAGCATTTCAAATCTCATATTTAATTTTTCTCATTTAATAATTAATCTATACTAACTCTAATTTTGGCCTCATTTTCTATCAGGTGTGCTTCTGAAGAGAAAAGGGTTACTGTCCTGAAAACATCCAAATAGAGTTCCCTAATCAGATTTATTGGGATGCTGTTGCAGGGGAGAGAAAAGGTAAGAGCTGGCTACGACTTCAACTCCAGTAGAGAAGGCCATGGCCTTGTGTGTTTGTTCAAAAAGTGACAGGTGAATTAACCAATTACATTTTGACTTATAGAGGGTGGGTCTAATGAATCCTTATATATATATATATATATATATATATAATATGCCTTCAGGAAGGCTAAAGCTAACTGGCTAGTAAGTGGGACTGGACGTGTCTTTAAGGTAGGCTCGTCCTGCGTCAGTACAACGCATGAGGAAGGTGCTTCATTCATATCCTCTGGTCCTGCCGAGTGCTCATTTTCAACAAATTAAAACTTATCGGAGAAATGAGACCTGAATCAACCTGAAAAGCACCGTATAGTGTACGACCGTGTTATGGAACTATTTTTTAAACACAGAAAGGCAGACAGACTGTCTTCAGATGAGGAACAAGTGTGATAAGATGATTTAACATCACTTCTTTATGACTGCGTATGCTGTAGAATCTGGGTATTATCCTGTATGTACATCCATCAATCAATCAATCAATTATTTATATAGCGCCAATTCACAACAACAGTTGCTTACATGTGATTTATTGAATAATAAACGTGAAATGATAAAAGCAAATGGGGATCAGGCGATTGGTAAACAGGAAGTGCTATGCGATTGGTACCTTAGGTGTGTCCTGAGCCTGTAGGTAAGGCCACAATTCAGAATGTACGTTCAGAGAAAACATTTGAAGGTAAAAAATACCTTCATTGCTTTTTATCATTTTACGCTTATGACCTCAAAGGCCCCTTTATAGAACCTTTTATAAACTGCTTAATCTCCACCATATCCTCCTCTTGCTCAGATGAAGGCTCAATAGCCGAAACTTTAGCAGAAGTTGGAATCAAGACCTTAAGCATCGGTGGAACTGAGATCCATCTACTTAAACAGGAGGTTTTTTCTTAGTGCCACCATTTTTCTCTCTTTCTTTGGCCGTTCAAGGAAAGGATTAAATAAGAGTAGCACGTATTTAAACATAATGTCCAAGTGTTAGATCTTTGTTCAGGGTAACAGACGGCTTTTTTTCCTCTATTTAAAAAAAAAAATAAATCCTTAAATGTATGAACCTATGGATGAGTCATAACCCTCTTCATTTCCGATATTATAAAGCGCCTCTCACACTAGTAACTCAACTACATCTGCCCGGTTGGTGGTCCCATCCCATTTAGCTCAGCATGTCCTATTCCATCAGCGCCAGCAGCCGTCAGAAATGACTGGGTTGCACTGGAGCTCAAATCCCATCAGGAGGACATAAAAGGATCTAAGGGCCAACTCCATTAGAAGCTACACACTGAGGTCTGCTCGAGTCATTCTATGAGAGGCTATTTTTTTCTCAAGTGGCTGACTGGCATGTGGTCTGCACCACATACTGGGCCGTTGGCCACAGGATCAGATTTTCTTTTTTATTGTTGTAACCTTACTTTTATGCTTTTTTTCTTCACACTGGTCTCCTAGCTAATCATAAGAATCCGCCATGAGCTACAGAGCGAGGACATCGGTTTTATTCCCTGGTGGTCCGAAGAAACACCAGAAAAATATAGTTGTATTATTCAAACAGCCTCCAGTACACACTTCATCTTCATGAAAACACACACACACACACACACACACACACACACATTTACCTGCATCTCCTTGTCTCCATATTTGGAAGGATGCTTGCTGCCCTGACTCTTCCGACGCAGTTTCTTCAGCTCTGCCTGGCACTTCTCCAAACTCTCCCCTTTGCTCTTGTGCTCCGTCTGGTACTTCTTCAGCGCAGCCTGTGGGGGGCAGCACAAAACGCACGGGGTTAATCCACAGATGAGACTCAACACAACACAAATATTATTTTTTTTACTTATACTAAAAAAAAGTGGTCTGGTGCATTTAAGCTCAAAATTAAGCCCCGCGTCCATCCATACGTCTTTCATCGTTCGTCTTGTGTTTCTATCGATGCCTACGTGAAGCAGACATGTAGATATGTAGGTGCTAATACTATGTATACTATATCAATATTCACACATAGGCAGAGAAACAAACCTTTTATATCCACTGGGCGGTCAGAAACATGGCTTCATAATGAAAGCTAATGTTGCTCAGTTTCTGTTTTATATGTAAATTAGCTTGAAATGTCAACACCAAAAAAAGTGATTTCATGTCAATACCGTGTTCACATCAAAACAAAACTCTCCTACGTTCCTATTTCTGCTTAGTCTGTGAATGTTAGGGGTTAGCACCTATCCCAACATGCACAGGTAAGAAAGAGGGATGCATCAAATATGATGTTGGATCATTGAGCAGCCTCCTAGCTTCTCTGCAGTTTGTAAATCAAGATTTGATTGTTATAATCAGAGAAAACCCAAGAACCTTTCCTAAACCCGATAAGTTGTCAAACTGCTCACCTTAAAAATGTGTCCATTTTTCTATCATTTCTAGTTTTGTTTTTGTGAAATGACTCATTTTCATAGTGAGTGAAAAGAGTGAGTCATAATTCATAGGGCAGAGTGGGAGGTAATTTATGTAACTCGCTGCAGTGGGTTTGGATGAAAGCCAGTGGGAAATTAAAGGGGAGCGGGTGCATTTTTGTCTCCGGCCAATGATTTGACAAGAACACGGTTCAGACTTTATTACCCGTAACTTCAAGCTCTTGGGAGACCCGACCTAAAAAGTTAAAAGGGCCGTTTTATTCAAGCACATAGTGGGTCAAAGACACTGCGAGTGCGAGTCTTCTAGAGCAGCTGTGATTAAGACAGCTGCTTTGAACACGACTCACTCAGTTAATATTCCGAGCTCGAGTTGTGGTTTGTATTTATTACTGTGATTTATGGAAGATGAGGGAGGACTAGAATACCATTAGAATTAAATCACTCCAACCTTCAGCATTGTATAAGGCCCAGCTCTTGTGCTGGGCAAAAGAACTTGTCAAAGGGAACAATAATTATTTTGTTCACTTCATCTTTCCAGGAGTTCATGTTTTCATCTGGAGGCATGGACCAGAGAAAAACAATATTAGGTTTAGGTGAAGGTCCGGATAGAATAGTGGGATTCTATATAGCTTCCCCTAACAGTGGACGAAGTGACATTTTTCAAAACTTTCCTTGATTACACAAAGAACACTTCAACTAGGCCTTCGCTGTCATCCCCAACAGCAAGGGTATATCCCAGAAAAAGTCCCCAATCCCCTGCGTTGTGTACGCAATCCCCTAGATTGAATCCCTCAAATTGAATGTGAAGTTGTTTACACGGTGGTTTTTGTAAAAATGAAGCTGCATGGCTTCAGTAAAATATGAAAGATTTGAGTAAATATGATAGGTCCCCTCGAGGCGATTCATATGCACCAAATTCTGACTAAATCGGGCCAAACGTTAAGAAGTTATGTCCCAAAAACTGTTTTTTTGTAACCACGTCCCTCCATAGTGACTAAATGATGAACTGTTAGAGTAAAACACAATATATAAAGGATAGATCCCTTCCAGTCGAATCAAATGCACCAAATTTGGACTAAATTGGATGAATGCTTGAGAAATTACCGCCTAAAATCTTTTGGAGTTAAAGCTCCCCCAAGTGTCAGAAACCAGCAACCCACATTTTTCAAACCAATCCAGTTCTTTCTCGCACCAGGTTATACAATTTGGCAATGATCCATGACGTAGTTTGTGAGTTGTGTAAAAGATAAAAAAGTGTTTTTCTTGAAAAAGCTCCCCCTAGTGAGTAAAGTATGACGTGCGTGACCGAACCGATCAAGAAGAGACTCTCACATTTAGGTAGCGTGCATCCAACTCAACCTTCTTCTCCAGTTCTGTGAGCAGCTCATTGTGGAAGGACTTCAGCTGCAAGACACAAAAACAATGCAATAAACACTATTGTTATAATAAACACATTATTAGATGAACCTTAAATGGTTTGATACACTTTACTTGATTTAACGTAGGTTTGCTATTTAGTCACACGCCACCATCAATACGTTTTTGTTGTTGTCGCTGTTTTAAATCCTATTATGGATAATTCTCAAAATCAGTTTACAATTTGGAACACATATATAGATTTGTTTGTAATATTGAAAATCTTACTTTCCGGTACTGGTTGTTCTAAATTCTCTTATGACATAGAAATAACTTAACTACGTCTATGTATTCTGACCTGTTAAAATCCTCGTTTCTGTATGACATTTTTAAGTGAAAATAAAAATTTGTAAGCCTCGTTGAGTCCATTATATATTATATATTGTTTAGGGGCTTCAAGGCTCCTTGATTGCTCTTTGCTGTCGTTAACTTTAGCCGCTGTGCTAACATTAGCATCCTGAAACTTGCTATGTTCGTCGTGCCGAACATTTTCGGGGTTGTTCCTCCAAAGCTTATTTTTTCTTCCCTGGTGTTACAAATTGTGGGTTTTCTGTAGTTTTGTGTTTTCTGGTTTACTTGCGAGATGTTTGTAACAGTGGTAGCTCATGCTTGGTCTGCGTGTGGCTGGCTCCGTGCTATCGCTAGCTTTAGCCGCTTTGCTTACGTGAGCCGCTCTGCTAACATTAGCTTCTCAAAGCTTGGTATGTGCCTCAGGGTGATTCATTTTGAAGTGTGTGAATAAGTACATTGTGCGGAACGTTTTCGGGGTCGTTCCGCCGCAGCTTCATCTGTCCTTACTGTTATGTGACAACAGACCAACTGGCCCACAAGCTGCTCGGGTCCAACCAGCGTCAGAGGCGCCCACTTTAGCAACAAGACCACATGCTCACCATCTCCTCAAGCTGGATCTGGATCTGTCTGTGGACTTCAGCCATCTGAAAGAGCACTTCCCCTGAAGAGAGAAGACCAGGACAAAAGTCCAATAAACAAAAGGCGGGTAGAGAAAAAAGAGAGCGTGATATTAAATCGTTCTCAGGGCTGTGAGAGCCACATACATCGTGCAAACAGAGATCATGCAGCGACACAGAACAGATGACAGACGGGTGTGCGGTGTGGAGGGAGGAGGTGGAGGCGATGGACAAGATGAAACATCCGTCATGTTTGTAACAATATCAGAACGAGAGCAAATCCAAAGGAATGTGTGGCGCAGACAGGATTCATGAAAAAAGGTTAATGCAGAAACCACGGGTTTCCAGTTTTCTTACAAGACTAGAGCTAACAAACATAATATTTAAAGCAAAAATTTTATCATTGTCTATTTTAGCTTTGCAGTAAGACATTGGATGTTCTTTTATGACATAGCAGGGATAAACATCAAAAAGCTGAATCCGGTAAAAAAGATAAAGAAATCAAATGAAAGAAAATAAAAAAACAACATAATAGATAAGTAAGAGATGATTCATGCAGCCATGGAGGTGCGTGTCGTTTTAAGATACCTACATGCTGCCTCTTCTGAATATGCAATGCGTTGTCAAAACAAAAAGGAACAAAAAAGATCTAGTTTGAGCCGAGAACAGAGGGAGAGAGAACTGGACAGTGACAGATCAAACTACCCAGAGAAATGAGACACGTGACAGTTTCTCACGGAGAAAAACACTCAGACAGGCAGTTAGTCAAATCCTCCACTTCTATAATGACAGCAGAATTTGGAAAATGATATAATTTCATTCTTTACTATTGGATTCAAGGCGGTTTTTGTTACGTACCAACATATAGGACAATTTAATTATATCTGCATGAAGGGATTCCAATGTCAAACCAGGATACTAACCAGAATTGGAAACAAACCTTGAAACATTCTAAAAAAAAATAGTAAGCAAAATATTCTCTGAATGTCGCATGAAGAAACTGAGAGACGACGGATTCTCAACTAGGACTAAGCGTTTGTACCCGAAAAGCCCCCAAATCCTCTGCGTTGTAAAAGCACATCCCCCTGATTTATCTACTCATATTAAATGTGGAGTTATGTCCAAAAAATAGGGTTTTATATCAATATCCAAATATATGATAATATGATATATACAAGATAAATCTCCTCAAGTCAATTTATATGAACTAAATTCGGTCTAACTACTGTTTTTCATTAAAAAAAAGCTCCCCTAGTGAGCTATATATATATATATATACAAGCTATAGTACCTCGAGTTGATTTATGTGCACAAAATCTGGACTATATCGGACCAACGGTTGAGAAATCATGACCCGAAAACCTTTGGGGTAAAGCTCCCCCTAGTGTTAGAAATATACAACCCAGCTTTACAAAAATCACTCCATTCTTCTGGGCACTAAGGTTTATGTGGGTATAACATTTGAAGATGATGCCTGAAAGAGTTTTTGGGTTATTGCGTTAACAACTACGGAGCTGCAGAGGCGGCGACGATGACTATTCCATCTGATAAAAGACTCCAGTTAGTTGCATTAATTAAAATTGTCTGCCACCAGCATGACATGTTCCGATATGAAATAATTTATGTTACTTATATAATGAAGGTGTGCTGAGAGAGATGGTAATCTGTGGACACGATAGGCGGATTCAGGGGCGGGACTAGAAGGAAACTGGTGTCTGCCTAAATCTGATTGGCCTCCGATGTGTTCCGCCCTCTTCTCATTGGCCATTGAGATGAGGCCAGTGATAGATCACTGGAGACTCGTGATCAATTAAGCAACGTTATTGACTAGGGGGACAATTTTCCTCCTGTAAATGTTTAAAGTAAACTTCATATCTGTATTATTGCAGTTAATCCATACACAGCAACATCAAAACAGGAAAATAAACTTATAACCAACGTTCACTTTAGAATGCTTCTTCCTCCACTAGTGTTTGAGAACATCCTGCTTATTCTCCTCAGCAGTTTTCTTGCAGTTAACTTGCAAATGTGTTTTACTGCTGCAGGACAGAACTTTAGACGTAGCCAGGCTGATAAATGCGCTGGCGTTAACTTTCAAACTCTCCTCTGATTCTTGGAGGGCAACCAGCACAAACTCCATCCCATCCATTAATAAACAGCCAGCGGCCATCGACTGGCAACGGCAACTGAGCTCTACTCCAGAACCTCTGTCGACCACACACACTAACACACACGCACACACAAACTAACATAAACGCACACTAACACTTTGGCTTAGTTCAGGGACTTCAGGGCTCGTGCCTGGCTCTGAGCTCCTGCTAGATGAAGCTGCTCTGCTAGCGTTAGATTTTTAACTTTCTATGTTCTTCAAGCATTAAATTGAAGTGTGTGATTAATTTTGTTGTGCTGAACGCTTTCACGGTTCTTCCGCCCAGCTCCTTGTGTCCTTAAGTTTTAAAACCATAAATGACAGTACTGATACAAACATTCAGCGAGCTGCTGGCTGGCTCTGAGCTCCAGCTAGCTTTAGCCACTCTGCTAACGCAAGCTTCTTAACCTGCTATGTTCCTCGGGGTGATTAAATGTGGAATGTGTGATTGTGTTCGTTATGCCGAACGTTTTCGGGGTTGTACCTCAACAACTAGTTTTGTCCTTACTGCTGTTTCAGATTGAGAGCTTTGTGTTTTTCTCGTTTACTTGTGAGATGTTTGTAGGTGTTGTCGCTCATAGTTGGTTTGAGTATACCATCCATGCGACCGGCACGTAACCGGCCTCCAGTGAGGCTGCTCGGCCGTTTACTGATTTAAATCAAACTTGGCTAAATCATGCTTTTATATCTAAACACTGTACAGCGTATTTTCTCTTTTTCCTAAGTATTGTTGTCATGGAAACAGAGGTGGGGCTACCACAACTGACTTTGGGAGCGAGGCGAGATAGATCCTGCACAGTGTCGGTGTCATGATGATGAACAATATTTTTCTCATAATTTCATTTGTTGAGGCGTGTGCAGCGGAATATAAATGAAGAAAACTGTTTTTTGGAAGAGGGTTGACGAAGCGCAGCCTTCAACACATCCGTCTGCTCCTCATAATTAAACATGTGCCCTTTAAGTGAGGCAAGTAAGCCTTAAAAGATCACGGTATTCATTTTTCGCAACACTACAGATCAGTTACTGCTGTGAAGAAAGTCCCCTCTGCTCTGCCAGTATGAATCTACTCAGCTGGGAATGAAATATAGGATCAGCTACGCTTCACGTCACGCTTGTTCTCTACAATTGGGCATTGCTCATTATTTCTGGCTTTTATGACAGATGTGTTCATCTACCGACAATTTAGAATTATTCTTCACTGATCCTTGTGGGAGAACGGTCGTCTCCTTTGTTCTCCTCGTCTGCCTGGTCAAGGTTCAGCTACAAAGGTCTAAGAAGGCTTGATTCCATTGGAAGCGTCGCGTCCCGTCACGGTTGCGGCTCGACGCTCCAAATACGCTCCCGGTCAATTTTTGATGGAAGACGCGTCAGTTTCAACGGAGCAGATCAAACCAGACAGGAAGAGGAGAAGTTGAGACGCACAAGATCATCTATGACACCACAGATCCTTTTTACAAGGACATCAGTAGAATGGAAAGAAGGCGGAGTTTGGTTGCAAGAGTTTGTGGATATAGGCGAGCATAACTTCTAATTATCTACTATGAAAAAGTGAGAGGTGATTTTGTCCATATAAAGTAACTGACAACAGTAAAGGAACATTCACTATCTTTCAATCTTCAAAGACCCTTAAAAACAACAAAGCGTGCAGTCGCAGACGCTCCTTTTCTGAGACGCGTCCGGTGTGGACAAAGACGCTGGAAAAGAACGCAACCGCAACGTTTCCCAGTGGAAATCAAGGCCTGAGAGCTTCGCTGACTCCTTGATCCGCATCGGTGGTCATCCTGCTTTACCGCCAGCCGCTGCTATCAAACAAGTTCTTGAAAGCATCTTTTCTTATCAGTTATAATAACAATATTCACCAAAATAACTCCGTTACCGTCTAATAAACCTCGGCAATGTTGCTCCGGTTTGACCCAAACTCCAAAGATGAGATGCTGCAATATCATCATTCTCCGAGAGAGAGAGAGAGAGAGCGGAGAGCTGCTGTCCGCTGTGAGTCTGCATAAGTGTGCCTGGAGCAATTTCATTTGTCACCACTTGGAAGATGCTCAAACTCCTGGATGTTCCTGTTTCATTGCACCCGTCTAATCCAAAAACCTTTCCAACCTGTTTATTGTGAAATACCCAAGACCTAAGCAGCTTAGTTATAATCAGAGCAGCTCATGGCATATGAGACTTAACAGGGAGGACGTTGAGGTCTGCACACAGCTTGCGTGGGTCCAGATATATAAAAGAATACACAAAAGCTGTAAGGTGGTCCCTTTGAGTTCTCGGACTTTCACTCAAGTCGTTTTAATGACAATTTCTACATACATAAAGTTACGTAAGGATTACGTACGTGAGTGTATGGCCATCTATCTGGCAAAGTAGCAAACCCGAGCGATCAAAAGGAGACCCGTTATTTTTACCTCATTGTTATGTTTTCTCTCTTGTACGTTTGTTTGTTTTTATGTTGTGTTGTTTGTTTGCGAGCAGGATCACTGAAACAGTAAAGGACGGATTAGCTTGACATTTGAAGTAGGTGAGGTTGTTTTTTGCATGTCGTAGTGGTGATTAAATTGGTGACGTCATTTGTTTCGAGGAATTTTAAAGTTAAATAAAATAAGCCGTTTGGAGTAGTGACATTTCAATGTGGCTATTGCTGCCTTTGATCCTTTGGTTTTTATTTGGGGTGGAGCTTGGGGATCAGTTTCAAGAGCTGCTTTTGATTTCGTTGATGTTCCTTTGGAGGTGGAGCTGGGGGCTCCATGGGCTGAACAGGGAAGCTGAAGTGGAAGATGCAGGAGACGAGCGGCTACAGAGTATTTGAGAGATACTTAAGAGAGTCTGTTGGCTGACAATATCTCTCCCATTAATGGAGGAATCTGCAGGAAGTTTTCGTAAACCTAGGGTACACTTGGGTCTTGTTGGATATTTGAGTGTTTTTTCTTGTTTGTCTAATAATATCCATTGTTAAGTCTCACGTGGAACCAAATAGTAAGCACCTTAAATACAACTCACATAAATAAAAGGATTAAGACATGTCTGCTAACGCCAAGATAGTGAACCGGTAAGGGTCAAGCTGAATTCACGGTCCAAAATATCCTCACACCCCAAAAACTGGTGGTTCGAGTACAATATATCTGCAGAGTGTGTACTAAGCAGTATTGACTGCAGGGCCAGAACTGACCCATTACTCAGGGTGCTTAAACCAAGGGCAGAATTCACAGCTGGGTTTATTACCCAGACTGCCTTCCATGAGACTACTGGGCACAACAGAGAATGAGCGAGCGAGAGAGAGAGAGAGAGAGAGAGATCCATTAAATGACCATATGGACAAAAGTATGTGATGTAGTACGTGTCTCTGCAGGGACTTTATTATAGGAGCCTGAAAGCAAACAGAAGCAACTCTAATCCCCAGGAAGCTGCAGTGGAGGGAGTACAAGGTTCTGCTGGAGATTTGTTCGCCGCAAAGCTTTGAGATTAACTCCATTATTGCTGCGCTCCTCAACGTCTTGAATTTTGCTAAGCGCTAGCGCCGTGCTTGTATGCTCGGTTCAACTTCAAAGGCAATTAACATTTTTAAGAATGCGCTTAAATACTTGACAGTCATACTTTCTGCATTTAAACGACTATTTCGTCAACATTTTGAACACATGTAATCCAGTATGAATTCATATAATCACTGGTTTCCTGAGTTTTCTGCCATCTCGTTTTAAGGCTACAGGATATAAGAAGTGTAAAATTCTTGCATTTGAGTAGCAGTGGTACAAGAGGCTAAAAGTGACTTTTAAATGGTTAATCTAAAGGTCTATTGTCAATTTGCTTGCAAAAAATATATGTAATATTGTACAAATTATCACTGCAAGGAGGCTTAAATCTTTAATTTGTCAAAAAAAAGGAGCTAATGATTGTAGATTTAAAATAGGAACACAAATAAAAATGTAGTTAAATGCGTAATAGCTCTGTAAAAATGTTTCAAAGGGTAGAAGGCGCTTGGATGAAAAACAAGCTCTGTGTAATTTTCGAAGTAATCTGATGACACTGCATGTCATAACCGGTTCCTGTTGGATATCTTAACTTGTAGAGTGCATTAAAAAGATAAATGAGGCCTTTCAAAGCAGAATCAGATGGCCGAAGATCAATAGGAATGACTAGCAATACATAATCATTACAGGGAGGCTGAAGGAGGGTGCAAAATTGAGACTGATTATCCGAAGCAGCAAAAGCAAGCTGGTAGCAGGGGATGGTCCGAACGGAGAGGTGGAGGGCTCATGAAGAAAGAGGTGAAATCTGATTGCTTTCTGTTTTGGACCTCAGCTGGTCAATGTGCTGGCATCAAGTCCAATTCATTATTTTCGGCCTCTAATTGGGTCCCATACTGAGAAAAACAAGAAATAAAGATTTCTGTAAGTGTCATCTTAACGTCATCGATCACCTGGTCCGCCCAGGCCGCCGTTTGTCTCTTTGAAGTTATCAGAACAAGTCAAAGAAGATGGAGCGATCGCTGGCTTCCAAGCTGGTGTGTGAGCATCACATTATAGCTCAGTGGCTTTAGGGAACCCGTCCAAGTTCCATCTTTAACGTAAACAAATAAATACCCATTAAAAACCGTTCACACACCGTCGTTTCCTGCCCGATTTCTCTTCATTTCCTCCGACCGCGACTACAACAGCTTGTTTGCGCTACGCCTGCCTGCTTATTTCATTCTGCGGTGCGGCAGATCAGAGCGTTTGCTTCCCGTTATTATAGGCATCATTAAGCCACCATTTCCCTGAATCCCCACGTCAAGGACAATGCGACACCTCAAGGACACTTTATAGAGCGTGTTATTAAAACCACATTAAAAGCCCATTACTTCTCCTCAAACACCCTACAATCCCTCGGATCTCTTTTGGTAGCTTGACGGGCGCTTAAAAAAATCAAAAGCCTGCAGATTACTGGAGACAGCTTGATTGACAGTGCGGATGAACGCGTCAGGTAATGTAATGAATTTGCGAGAGGCGGTGGCGAAAGTGCAGGTGTACGCGCTCGGGTGCTTAGTTTGCTCAGGTGGTTCAGATTTGACCAGACGACGCCTGAAGGCTGCCTACGAGACAGGAATATGTCCCTCTACGTCTCCTTTATGTTTCTCTCTCTTCTTCCACTCCCCATTCTCCCTCCTGAGGCGACTCCAGGACGAGCAATGGAAGAGGTGGAGAGAAGAAATAGTGCAGGAGAGTTAAAGTGATGATCTGTAAGTGGTCACTTGGGTGTTGGTCATTACAAAGTAGGTTTGCCCCGGACATTTTAAATACATGACACAGTGGCAGAAGAAAAAACAAGTGGGTTTATGGCTAAAATGCTTTATTTGGCACTAAACAAGGATCATAACCGCAATATGATGGTTGTATGATACTGCGGCGGAGAGGTCTATCCGTCCTCACACATCTCTGATCGTTCCAATACCTGCTGCGATCTACCGCCCCGCCCCCATCCTTGCCTCAAAGATTCCCTTTCTGCGGAAAAAAGCAGCTCTGAGATGAACAGTGTGTTCTGAAACCGTTCTATCAGAACCAGCATCAGCAATTTGTGCTCCAGAAGCTCCTCTATGAAGCTGATCAAGCCATCGCCATTGATGAGCATTGGGCTTCCTGGATCCTGTCACCATTTGATTGGCTGGTCTAGGTAGTCTAGGTATATCCGTCCTTACAAATTCTGATCGTTCAATTACCTGCTGGTCTCTGTCGCCCTGCCCCATCTCCAAACTGTGACCGTGGGATTCCTCTGTGCATACACTGTTTGCAAACACAAACACATAAGTGCCTCACACACTTCACTATCTGACATCCATGTAAACACAAAGATTATTCAAACTATTGACTTTCTATACTACAGAAGCAGAGACTAAGATGCCAGAATGAAAGCGTAACATTGTGAATGCTTTTTGTCCATTACATTATAATGTAATACACGGACAATTTTGTTTAGAAAAGGAGTTATCGACTTATTACATAATCTGAGGTTGAAATAAAAGATGTATCCCTAAAATACACTTCCTTTTATAATATTAATGTTTGTTGCATTATCACAAACAAAATGATCAATAAAGTCAATGTCAAAGTTAATGTTATGGCTGATGGGTTTACATAATGTTTATAATTTAGTTTAGGTCTCAACGCCTGCCACATCCACCGGATCTCAGACTCAGCCTTGTCATCATGCGTCGATTCAAAACACCGCAATCTGTTTCAGGTTGAATAAAAGCAGTTTCCCCAGTAGGGAAGTGTGGGCGAGTTATTATATTGTAAGAAGACAAGGCAGGGGTGAAATGAAAAAGAAAGATTACAGAAGAGTGCGCTCTGACTCTGCAGTGTCACTGCAAGTTGAACGCAGTCTGAATTCAGATTGAGGCTGAAGCTCAAGGGAACCGGGTCTGTGCTGGCGCAGGAAAACACGGGTCAGGGCGAAGTCACCAGTTTTTTTCTTCTTACTGAGCTGTGGGAGATTTCAAAAACGATAACGAATATTGTGCGAGAATTTCCATGGGAGATGCTGCTGGGTGACTTATTGATACAGCAGTCTGGTCACTCAGTCATCTAGTTTTTATTTCCTGTTTCCTTGACCTCAGCTTCTGGGAGCGAGGGTTCATGTTCCTGCCGCTGACATTCAGCTCTGCAGACTGGACTCTGATGTAAAACCACTTCTACGAGGATTATAATTATGTTAGAGACGCCTGAGGAGGAAAATGACGCAGTGGAATCCACTCATGATTATTGAACGCCTTCCTTTTTTTCACTCCCCAAAAAGTCACCAATCCCCCTGATTGAACTCCTCAAATTAAATGTGGCGTCATGCCGACAGTATTTTTCGCAAAAAAAAAAAAAAGAAGCTCCCCCTAGTGAGTAAAATATGATATTTACAAGATGGAGCTCTTTGAGTCGATTCATTTGCACCTAATTATGGCCAGAAAACTTTTGGAGATTAAATGCCCACTTGTCTTCAAAATATACTACGGACCTTTCCCAAAATCAATTCAGTTCTTCCTCTCACTGAGTTTTTTTTTTTTTTAATTAATTTTTCTTTGTTTTATTCGATGATATTTTATTGTCTATCTTTGGTCATATTTATTGCTTGTTGATGTTATTTATCCTTGAGAAGCACAGCAGAGGTTATTGTTAAATGTGCTATATAAATAAAGTTGACTCGATTTGACGAAAAGGGATGAATATGACTTGGAGGCAAAAATTCTGATAATTAACAAAAGGGTAATTGTTTCCTTGATCCATATGTGTCCGTTTAAATTGGGTCTAAAATCTTTTAATGAGATGGGCGTTAAAGCTGAGGCATGTGCAGCCCCCCGGCACCGAGGACGAACGAGAGGGAAAACAAATTAGATCAGGAGATGGATGGACGGGTATTCTGATTAGAGCTAAAAAAAAATGGGAGCGTATATAAGATGTGGACACACTTTGTTCATTTACTCAGATTTACGCAAACAGGGAAAATATCTAGAATGTTTAGAGCTCATAGATTTTTGTTTTTAATTCAAGATATTCTGAATTTAGCATTATTGGTAGTTCATAATAATGGGTAAAGATTTGGTACGTAACAAAATCTGCGTGAGACTCGATTTGTGAGCATGACGATAAGGTTTATATACTCAAAGATTAGATCAATAAAGATTATTAGTATTATTATGTATGCATGACCTGAGGATGTAAAAAGGAGATTTCATCATAATTTTAGGTGTCCTTTAATTTTTTTACTTTGATATGACATCACACTTTATTATTCTTATTATTTTTTAGTCAATATTGGGCTCAGGATGTGATTCGATCTGTCTGATGTGATTGCTTGTTTATTTTGAAAAGTCACGCCTTGATAATGTCCCATAAAACCTAATAGAATTTCCCTGAAAAGCAGATGAAGAAAAATCTAATATAAATATATATTATCTCAATTATTGATGAATTAAATGGTGCAAATGACAATAATATAAATTTTTGCATTTCCACTATGTCTTCTATCCACTGTGTGATGAAATGTATCTTGACTGTGTCGAGACACTCCATGTAAAATAAAAAAGCCGCACCCAGAAGCTCTGAGGACAGAGGATGCGACGGCTGGTGATGTGTGTAAACCATATATAAACGGAGGATTAGATCTCAGATCCAACCAATAGGAGAGTCAACGATCACAGTCGAACCAGAATGAATGCTCCTCTTTGCGGCTGTGCCTCCTCGCCGTTTGAGCGCCGGAGCAGAGACCTGCTAGAACCACCTCTGCTGTGATTTGCATCTGAATACCAGGAGCCCTTATATAGTCAGAGAGGGGAACCGGAATTGCAGGATTTTCCTTCTTTTTTTTTTTCTCCTCACAACTATGTCCATATTTAGCATCAGGAAGTAATGCGATAGTGATGTCACTACGATGAACACACCGACGAGCCATTTTTGGGGTTGCGGTCCGAGCGTCATACTCCCATCCACCCTCCTCCTCCGTCGGAGCGGCGCGGCTCGAGTCGAGGTCGTTTCATCTATTTTTAGAAAATGTGTGCAGAGCTGGCGTGTTCTCCGAGGGCTGCCCGAGCGCCCACGCTGATGTGGGGGCATTCGCAGACACACACAGAGCGGCAGTGGGAGAAAGAGGAGGGGATGCGTGGGAGGGGGCACTCTTGTCTCTCCACACAGGGAGTCGTGCTGCAGAGCATCTATTCCATCTGACAGCGTCCCCGAAATAAACAAAGTGAAGTTTCCTCGGCATTGTGCTATCAGCTGTTTGATAGCAAGTGTTGCAGTTTATTTTCCTCTACAAGAGCAGATAATTCAGCTTTTTTATATCCCCCCCAAAAATGTCGGGGATATAATGGAATCGTCACGGCAGCCGCCGCCACCTACGCCACAGACCCTTCGTGTTGGCGCGATAACTCAAAAACTATACTTTATGGTACTATACTATTTCTGATTTTGTACCCATGTACACCTTAGCGGGAGGAAGAACTGGAGTGATTTTGGAAAAGGTCGATTGAACAATTCCGACACTGGTGGGCGGGAGGCAGCTTAATCTCCAAAAGGTTTCGGGCCATAATGTTTCGATTTCGTCCAAACTTGATGCATATGAATCAACCCAAGGACACCCAACTTGTAAATATTGGGTTTCACTCTAAGAGTTCATATTTTACTCACTAGGCGGATGTTTGTTACTAAAATATTCTGTGAATATAACAAATATAAAATTGAAATAAATTTAAGATGTTCAATCAGGGGGTTTGCTTGCATAACGCAGGGGTTTGGGGGCTTTTCGGGGATAAAGTCATGCTGTTAGGGACCACAGTAAAGGCTTGGTTAGTGTGTGTGTGTTTGTGTGTGTGTTCATATAGAGGGAACATCAAACTGAAAACAGAGCACTCAGCTGGTTCATGACATCACTGGGGACTCTGTTAACCGCTGTGAGATCAATCATCTCTGGAATAACACCAGTAAGTCAAAGCAGCCGGTGATTGAACTCTCCAGGTGGACACCGCCAAGCCCACTGGTGAACATTCAGGTGAGAACAACAAAGATGTCCTTTACAAGTCGGGCCAAGGTCGGCTCCACGTGCTGAAGAGAAGACGAAAACATTGGAAAACATTGTATGACACTTTCTGCAGCATCAGGGATGTTCTAGGCTATGGTCAGCTCTGGTGGGGGAAGCACAGAGGGGGGCAGGAGGAGACTCCACATGCCAGGATGTGAGGAGGGCCAGCTCTGACCTTGACTGTCCCCCGAACTCCATGGAGGAGGATGTTAATTAAGGTGACGTCCATCCTGGACAACACCTCTCACCACCTACATGAGACTGTGGGGCTTTGAGCAGCTGCTCCAGCGGCCGACTGCCACACCCACAGTGGGAGAGGCGGCGCTACCGCAGGTCCTTTGAGCCAGACTGCAGGCAGACCGTTCAGCAACTCAAAGATCAAACCATGAGGATCATCAGAGCTTTTCACCGAGAAAGAACAGCGGGATGAGGCACCTGTTTACGATGCTCCACCTACATCCACAGCTACGATGACAATTCTTACTGCAGGGCTTTAAAAAAAAAAGAAAGATGCCCTTAAAGGCTCCTGACTAAAAAGCATGTGAGGTGATTAATTCAGGATATTGATTAATTGATGCACTTCAGGCCAAATAACAACACATTGAAAATTCCTCCACTTCTTTCAACCTTCTGGAAACACTCAACTTAGTCTGTCAAGCTCCGTTTCTCAGCGCTGGTCATTGTTTTGCCTCGCCGCCTGCAGTTCCACGGCATTCTTTATTCCACAACTTACATGCACAAGTTTGTTTTTGGTAAGTGACACCATTTCTATATATTTCTATGGGGATATAGCTCTGACTTATTGCTTTGAGGATACTTTTGCATATTCCATTACTTTTGCTGAGCCTCATGACTTCCGGAGATTATCCGAACAAAAATGCAAATTACTTTGGAAATAGCAAAGGGTTCGATTTAGGAGGATTTCTAAATCGTAACTTTAGGTTGCATATAATGTCCCTCTATAGGACTGCAATTAGTCGAGTATGTTTGTGTTAATTATTACCCATCTATGTTGAATAAAAAGCCACTGGTTGTTTGTGTGATGAACCAACTTTGGTAAAAATGTCACCTTAACGACTCACAGGAAGGTAAAGAATACAATCATGCCCAGTTATTCAGATTTTGCAAATAAGAGCAAATATATATATATATATATATATATGTATATATATGCCATAAATAGTATGTATGGGAGGTGTAAACCGTTTTATTTTCATTCATTCGTTCATTCATTCCCCGCTTATGTCGTTCATCGTAGCCGGGACTGGAGCCTATTACGGTACTCTCTGGTTGAGTCGCCAGCTGATCGCAGGGCCGAGACGGAGACAGAAAACCAATCACACTCACAATAACTCCTACGGGCATTTTAGAGTCGCCAAAACTAAACAAAAAGTGGAGCTGTCCATGGTGCTGAACCTTGAGGTCACCTCAATTTTCCGTCTGGTTTGGGTGTCTGGCTGCTGTAGGAGGGATGGCTGGTGTAACATCCCACATGGACCTGCTGAGGGACGGCTGTGAAGCCCAGAGGCACCTGCAACAGGTGTCTGGAAGGAGTCAGGCGCAAAAACTTGGAGTGTTGCTACCGATTTCACAATGCCGGGTCTCACAAGAAGCAAATAATTTCATGGTAATTGCGTGTGACAAAATCTTTTTAGCAAGAGGATCATTCGAATGGAAAGGGGTCAGGTTTGAGCCACATGTATGCATAATACCTTATTTAATACGTGAAAATAGCTCAGAAGCACCGAGCGGCAATCTGCATGGAAGCGCAGTTAGCCCAGGGTCAGCCACTGCTCTGTGAATAAGACGCATTCAACTGCACCAGTTTTGGATCTGCAAAAGCCGCGCAATCCTTTTGTGAATCCACCCTTTTGTCTTTGATCGCAACGGTCTTCGGAGGATGTTCTTAAGGGGTGAATGTTTGAGGTGAATAATAGGATTGCACATTGGTTAAAGCGACAGCGATTACAGCAGTAGACGAGATCTGTCTTTGCGTTCTTTGGAAAAGTTCACTACATGAGTTCTGACTCTGAAGCTCAATGAACTGTCAGTAACAAGCATTTCATTTAGAGCGTTCCAGCGATAATAACCGAGTGTTTACCCAAAGCAACGCTGGGATGAAAATGAAATGATGCGGCTTCAGAGGAAGCCCAAAGAGGGTTTAAGGCCTATCCATGAATAATGAATGTAGTTTTTACAGTAGTTTTTCCTCCCTACTCCTTCAGACAACATCTCTCCCTCCATCCTTCCTCCACCAATTCATCCCACGCCTGCTATCTTAAGTCACATCAGGCTCAAGCAACGACGAGGAAGCAGCGATGCAGGGCTAACGTGGACTTTGTCACGTTCCCCGCCATGTGACTGCGTCTACGGCTATGACATAAGTTTTGCATAGGGCGCAACAACCTCTCTCACTTCCTACCTGTGGATCTACTCCACCCGAGCCTTTCAATTCCCACCTATGGAAACTATCAAGAAAATCTATATTGTGCAGAACTGGAGCTGATGCAACATTCTGAGTGGGAGAAGAGCAAGCTGGGGAAATTGTTCCTCACATCTTGCCGGAGGCAGCAGTCAAAGGAGAGATTTTGCATTAGCTGTCAATTTATAAGAGGTAATTATGAACAGTGACCAAATCCACCTCTCTATGTGTGCTTTTGTGAATATTAAATACCATAAACATTTGTGAGATTATTATGTGCTCACAGCGGTGCCATATACACACAACTGGAGAGCCTTATCTCTGGGGAATGTGTTTGTGTGTGGGAGGGGGACAAGAGATTAAGCTAATGGGTATTTTGCGACATTTGTGCAGATTTCATTCTTTCCAAATAAATTGTATGAATCGAGGTTGATAATGCAGCAAATTGAAATAAGACGCAAGACTCCTTAGGCTTACACTATCTTCAAGTCATGAATTACTAGAAAATGCAAATGTGTGTGTTTGTAATAGTTCATGTTGGCCATCAGCCGCTTCTGCGCTACAATCGGAGGCATTCCATTCGCCAGCCGCTTGTGCCAACCACCCTCCACCCAATCAGGGGTGCTACAGCCACGGCAAGGACTCACCAAGATCCTTAGAGCCTTGGCTTTCGCTGGCCATCTCGCCCATCCGCACCAGAGCGTCGAAGTAGCCCTTTGCAGCGAATGTGACACCTGGAAACATGGAAGCATTGGGCATCAGATCAAGGGTGCAGAGTGGAGGTGAAGTCTTCTTCAGCTCTGCAACCCTCCCGTACAACCCCCCCCCAAAAAAAGAGGTAAGGTTTGGCGTTGGAAATAAAGGGCGACAAGCGGAAATGGACACCAAGCACGAAAAGATACAGCTCTATGGAGGCAACTTCACGGTGAACGTTTCCAAAGGACTGATTTAACTCAGTTACAGAAAAAGTGTCTAGCCAGTGAAACTACTTAAAGCTCTATTCATACCTGCGACTTCTGCCATCAAAAGGATGTGTTGATGGCAGAAGGGCTTTTGTAAGACGTTTTTCCCTTTGGATCCTAGTCAAGTTTGGTGAATCATGCAGATTTACTAAGCTCAGAAGCCAGAATATGCTTCATTTAACGTTTTATCTGTACCGCATTTGTTGTTGCTTCCATCATGAAAAGCATCAGAAAGCATAATCAGATTCCTGAGTTCCACAGACAATCTATGAAAAACTTCCCTAAAAGCCATTTTTGAGTTAATGCAATATCTTGACCCTCCGTGAAATAATAAGACTCAGTGCTAAGTCTTCTGGTCGGGAACCTTATTTCAAGTAGAGTGAGACAATGAAGTATGACCCAGGAAATCCAGAGAGGCTTCAACAGAACACTGTACATTTACAACAGCGGAATGTTATTCCAATTATTATTATTCCAACAATTCTGTCTGAACGCAGCTTTAAACTAATCTGTGATCATGAGTCGTCTGTTTTTCAAAGTTAAATAAAACCAACATTGGGACTACAACGGCTCATTGAAGAGTAAATACCTCCAGCAAGGGCAAATAATCATACACGGGTAGTGACAATAGAACGCAATAAAAAATGGCGACACCAAGGATAAACAACCCGTGCAACGAGATTAAAAATGATGTTTTTGTCCTCACAAATAGTTTTGAAAAACTATCTTTTAAGCTTTTTATCATTTCATCCTCACATTGTGACATAAATAGGCCTATTGTATTGCACCTGTTATAAATGGCTTGATCGCCCCCTTCACTTTCTCTTTTTCTGATGAAAGCAAAACAGCCAAGATGTTAGGAGGAGTGGGTAAAAAGAAAAGACCTAACAAATCGGTGAAACTGAGATGAATCTACTTGCACAGGTTGTTTTCTTTTGTTAGTGCCACCATTTTTTTTTCTTTCTATGTTCATGATATGTTGAGCACAACAAACTAACACGAAGGAAAGACGCATCAGCTTCTACTATCCTAATAATCATACACATGTCTGTTTAAAATGCGAGATTCAAACCCACTGCTGCAAAATGTTTCTTTGGATGTTTCTCAGTAGGTTTTCTGGTTTTTATGGCAAAATGCTGAAAAACAAATCCCATTCAGCGACGTTGGAGAAAGTGTAAAGAGATTTCAGAACCTTCCATCCATTCAGTCGCATAATCCTGCTGACAAACTTACCAACAGACACAGATGCAAACATCCTCCTGTGTTTCTTCGGGTTTGTAATAACCTGGTTATTAACACGTAATAACAGAATTACAGCCTGACTTTTATATCTTAACTTCCGTTTCTCTTTCAAACCTCGTGAAGTCTGAAGCTTGTGCTTGAGCAGAGTTAGGCCTCACGCATACCCCTGTGTGTGTGTGTCCAAGCATTCTGCAATTCCATCACAATTGGTCAGCCAGTATTCTCTACAGTGCGTCATAAAGCAGGCCAGAGAAACTGGCTGAGATCTGACAGTGACACACCTAGCAGCCGCGACAAGATGGCTTCAAGCAGAAGTGACAGTGAATTAAAGCGGGTCAGGGGTTAAACAAACGGGGACTGACAACCATAATGAAAGAAAACACGTGTCCGCAGTCGGTGATACATATGGATGAGGGCTAAGGTTTATTAAGAGGCTGTTATACTGATGAATGCTTGTGCTCTGAACTGTTAGAAGACACTCAATTCCCAAAAAAGGGGGAAAATGACAACTTAATTATAACTCTGCATGAAAAGAATTTAAATCTCTTCGTGTATCTATTCTCGTCGTATTTGTTTTGTGACTCGTGGTGCAAGTTATCAATCTAAGAATGAAGACAGTGTCTGGCTGCTCAGTCTCCATACCAATGTAATTTCCCTCAAATACACAATTCTGAGATGACCACTGAAATGACCTGGCCTGCCTCCACTTCTTCATCGAACTGAGATAAAAGCCGCTAAATCTCTACACAGCCAATGCACTCGTCCTTGGCAAGCTTTCCTTTTCCCAAGACTCGCTTGAGTTAAGCCTTGGCGAGTTTTAAGTGTTAGAGAACGCGTTAAAGGAGGTTGAGACTAGGGTGGCAGGGTGAACGCAGCAATTTGCCTGATGTCCGGAAAAAAAATCCCTGCCTGCTCTGAGCGAGGGCCAGGTGAGGGAGGTTTAGCTCCAGGGGAAGCTTTGCTCGTCTGTCAGCTGAAAAGTTACAGAGCGTGAGGATGGCACGGGAAGAAAGGAAAACGGAGGAGGCGGGTCCGCCTGTGGAGAGGATTAGGGATGTGATATAAAGCCGATCCCATGTGGGAAATATGAGAGTAATTGAAACACAAAGAAAAAAGAGGTGGAAATAAACTGAGATTGGTGAGACGCAGTCCATCTTCCTTCCCACTGGATCAGCTCCACCAAAATGTCAATCAAGTCCCATCTAGCAATCCCTACCAGTATACACTGATGTCACAATTTACAGGCTGAGCGATATCAAGACTTTCACCCAGGCTAATATCTAGATTTAAGACTTATTACATGTAGAGGTGCACCGATCGATCGGCGCCGGGAGGCTTAGCTTGATATGATCGGCCTAGCAGCCTCACTGAGGCCGGTTCCGTGTTGATTCCAGGCATGCGCCGCAAACGCACACCAGGCATGAGCTACCATGGCTATAAACATCCCACCAGCTTGGAAATCTTTCACCATAAATGAAGAAAACACAAAGCTCACAATTTGTAACACCGGGGAGGACAAAACAAGCCGCGGAGGAACAACCCCGAAAACGTTGGGCAGAAAAAACTTAATCAGACACTTCAAAATTGATCAGCCCGAGGAACATAGCAAGTTTCAAGAAGCTAATCTTAACAGGGCGGCTAAAGCTAGCGTGAGCGCAGAGCCAGCCACGAGCCCGCTGTATGTATCTATACTGCCACTTATGTCTTGTCTCAATCCGCCAAATCAGTAAGTCGTCTTAAGTGTAGACCCGTTCAGACTAAATGTTCTCTCTGCCTCATGAACCAGCGGAATTCTCCAGCTTCACTGCTCCTGTCTGCTCTTGTCAGTGTAATCAAATAAGAAATATTGCGTTCTCCAGAGGCACCGTCTCAGTCTATCAGTCTTTGTCTGACTTCCTGACCTCCCCGAATTCGCGGCAGAGCGAGACTCTCTTTCGTACTCAAAGATATGTTATCTCCCTCGTTTGCCTCCCTTCACCAGGTGGGAGGCATCTCTTGGGAGACAAGAGATTAAAGTGACACAAGAAGAGGCAACTTGTAGAGAGTTGATCCAGTTTGTAAGGAGTAGCTAGCAGAGAACGGACCGCAAACACGATGCTACCGGCAGACAGTACGGGAAGGTCTATAGAACTTCCTCCTTGAGTGTTGCGCCACCGTGAGTATCCGTTCCCGTATTTATCAGACAGCCATTCGTTTCCATTGAGGCGTGTGGGGGCCTGTACGTGACGCGATGGCCAGGTGAGGGGGCAGTACAGTTTTTCGGATTTAAACGAAGCCTTGAGGCAAATCTTGTTGGTCGAGTTATTCGAGGAATCAGGCCCACAAAATAAAAACATCATCACTCTTATGTCCTTGGTTTTACAGTCTTAGCTATCTCAGTTCAATTTAATGAGCAAAAGCTCTTTTTCTGTGAGAGTAGATTCTCGCCGGACGCCCAACTCCCCACTACTCTATCCTAAACCCTTCCTCTGTGCCGCTGCCTGGCATTGATGAAGTGTAATCCCCACTCAGGGAGTTTCAGGGCTATTTTTAGCTCCATCCATGAGACACGAGTGAGGCCTTTGTTGTTAGTCCCCCCCCCCCATCCCCGCTTCTGGTCCAAACCCACAGAGAAGATCTCTGCCAAAACACAGAGCACAGCGGACCAATCAGAGCCGCGCCATCTTTAAAAACATGATACAACCCGATGACTTCCTCCCTGCAAAGCGGCGTTTCAGAACGGCCTGGAAAGAGTCTTTCATCTGAATAAATGAGCTGAACCTGCTTGAGGGCGTGAGGAGCATTACCACAATGACATCATCACTGCTGACAGCATGATTCTTATCAAAGTTCTTTGTTTCTTGTTAGAATGTTTCCTTTTCATGTTTGAGTCCGTTTCAGAATATTTATCTCTCCTTTTCTTTTCCTTCTCTTTCCTCTTCCTCTTCTATTTTTTGTTCTTCTTCAACCAATCTTGTCCTGGATTCTCACTCGGTTTGTTCCCATTTTTTGGCCCTGTGGAGTGGGGGGGGGGCGCACCATTATTGTCGCAACTGCTCTTGTTCCACTTCTCATTAGTTTATATTCCACTTAGCTCCCTCAGGACATTCCCGGTGTTTCTGTCTTTAACCTTGAGCCACTGCTGAATGTACCGTCACTGTTTCTCTCTCATCTTTGTCTCTCTCACGCCTTCACACAAGGACGCAAACTCGCGGGTGGAAGCCACAAAAAGCAACAAAGGACAGTAAAGGTGGACATTAAAGGACGGAGGGACATGCATATCATGGAAGAACAACAATGGGACCGCTTCAACATTACTTTTGTCACTTTTGCAACAAGCTGACAAAAAGTTTTGTATATTTCCACAGTGGGGTTCCGGCTCGATGTTTTACATCAACACCACTCCAGAAAATGCGATCGTCCTTCTCGTCACCACACGCACTTCGTCTTGAGATAAAGATATAAAAGCAAATGCAAATGTTGGGTCATGTGGAACGACGTGACGGACGAGAGGGGGAATGAAAGACGGACGCGGACAGAGAGAGGGAAGAAGAAACGGTTGGTGTACTCACTGGTGAGAGCCTTCTCGTAGCTTTTTCCCATCGCTATGAAGTTCCGCAAGCAGGGGTTGAACTGCTCCATGATGGACTGGAAAGGACAAAACAATTGCACAGTTGGTTAGTCAAGTAGCAGAGAAGATACTGATGCAAAACACCGACATGAGCGGCGCCGACCGAGCAGGAGTCTTTACTGGGGCACGAACACACAAACTGTAGAGAGTCAGCTGCACCCACCGGGCGCTAGAAGCCTGCAGCAGGGATTCATTCTGTGCTTGTGCTAAGGGTTGTGTTTAAAAATGTGTAGTGTGTGTGTGTGTGTGTGTGTTTCTTCACAGCTCTCCTGCTCTCCTTATTAAAATAAAACCTGGTGTTGGCCGCTCGCTCCATCAGCTCAGCAGCAGACCTGGAAACATCACCGCTTCTCCCTCCCCTCGCCGACAGACGCCGGACTCTGACACACTGCGACTGCTAATTGCGTTTGGGTTTTTTTTTTAAGAGGGACGATTCCGCTGAATCATAAATAAACCCGAGCTCTCATCCTCGACAGCAAGCGTATATCCGCAAAAAGTCCCCAATCCCCTGCATTGTACAAGCAGTCCCCCTGATTGAACCCCTCAAATTAAAAAAGTTATTTCCATAGAATTTTCTGCAGAAGAAAAATCTCCTTGAAGTGAGTTTAATAAGAACTATTAGTTTAAAATATGGTTAAAACATGATATATTCAAAGAAAGATCTCCTCATATTGATTCACCTGCACCAAATGTGGATTAAATCGGATCGTTGATTGAGAAATTATTTACTTTTGGAGGTAAAGTTCCCCCCTAGTGTCAGAAATAAACAACAGACATTTCCCCAAATCGATCCAGTTCTTCCTCACACTTAAGCCTATGTAGGTATGAAGTTTGAAAATGATCCATGAAACAGTTCTTGAGGTATGTCTGGAAAACTTTTTTTCCCCCCGAAAAGTCGGGGATATTCTGGAATCATCATCGCCGCCGCAGATCCTTGAGTTTGAAAACTCAAAAACTTATACGTGGATGATTATCGTTGTGGCCAATATGTTATTCCACGGTATATCTACAAACTGAAGTATGACCAAGAGACTGAATCTGGGTTCAGGATTTTCTTGCACATACAATCCAGGTAGAGAAAATCTGCTGTGTCTCAAACATCGACTACTTTTATGTCGTCACTCTTCAGCTCTCTTCATAGCCCACTTTGGAGTTTTTTCTCTTCTGGTATTTTTTCCAATTCCCCTCCTTCCTGACACGAGCGTTGTGTGTTCGTGTCAGGCTGACCCAGCTAAAATAAGATCTTTGTCCAAAACACTCTTGTTTCAGAATTTGTTCTGATAAGGACTGCCAGGAAACTCTGGAATTCATACTTCACATATTTCCCAAAAACTGGGAATGTCAAAACATTTATTCTATCATATTTTCAAATTTTATACCCACATAGACGTTAGTGCAAGGAAGAACCGGAGTGATTTTGGGAAAGATTGATCGTATATTTCCGACACTAGGGGGAGCTTCGTCTGCAAAATTGTCGGGCCATAATTTCTCAACGAAGAAGCTATCTAGCTGATAGATTGAACTAGTCAGCCGCTAACATACTAGCACAATAAGTTTCTAGTTGGTTAGTTAACAATCTAGAAAGCTACTGTAGAAAATGTTGTAGAAAGCTTGGTAGCAAATTAACTGAAAAGTTAACAAGCTATCCGGCGGACAGATAGAACTCGTCAGCATACTACAAACATACTAGCATAATAGCTTGATAGCTAGTTAGTTGCTAGTCATTATGCTTAATGTATGTTCCCAGCTGTTCTAGCTGGGTTTTCCCCAAGTTCCCCAACAAGCCTTATCTATAAGCTAGTCACAGAAGAGGAATTTCACTGAGCCAGTCAAAAGGCTACTTTGTGTTCTGATTTAAAAATTGATTCATACATTTTACCACCTGGGAGGAAAAGTGAAGGACAAAGAGGAAGTAGAAGAATCACCAAGTAAGGTTGGAGTCGGGTGCATTTGAGGTCGACAGACATATTTTTCTGGCTGCTCACTACGAGGGCTGCGTGCTAATGCGTGCTAGCTGACGCAAGACAGTCACCTTGGTGCACGAACTTCCCCATGAAGTCAGAAAAAGGGAAGTACGACGCAGGCCGGGATGAATTACGGCTCCAGTACAAATAAGCTTATTGGCCACTTTGTGAGGAAGGAGAGTGCACAAATGAAACCCGAGCTCTGGAGGAGAAGACGGACGATAGTAATAACTGTGAAGAGATGTGAGGATGTTGTGGATTTTATGTCATTTCTGGACAGAAACTATGCAGTGGTGCTCTCTGCTGTGGAAACATATGGGGAAGATCTTCCCGACTACGATCAAACACAGACATGAAAAAGAAAAAAAGCATAGCGGTGTTCCTCTGGGCATCTCCAAAGATGAAAACAACATATTTATATCCCGATTCCATCTAGTTAGTCTCTCCCGTCTCTGGGTGGATTCACTGTTACATAAGGCATCAGCCGCTGAGCAAACCCAGCCGGTGGACGCGCTCCAGCAATGATGATCACCACAGAGGTTGCGCCGCCACTTGACAGAAGAAGAGGGAGGGACAATCAGCAGAAGAATAAACGTGGAAGATAGGGAGAGTTGTCGAAAAGGAGTGTTGAATTCTTCCCAAAGTCGGTTTGGTTTTAAAAGATGTTTTTAAATTACTAACATGCGTTTGTACAAATTGAGATAAACCAGAAACGTACAAGCATTTGTCAGGAAATATATGATCATAAGTCAGATTTTCATTCCTTATAGCTTTCAATATGACCATATTATTTGTTTGTAACCACGACGTAACTTCGTGGTTAGGGACGTCGGATTAACTGATCGTTGTGACATGAACGTACAACACTTTTCAGCCATATGTCCTTAACCATTTAACACTCAACTGAATGGTTAGAGCATATTCTGAGTCTATATATCATCTTGAAAAATGGGATTGAACCTGTTTATAATACGACCTAGTGGCAGCATGTATATGCTAAAGAGTAAGGGGCCGAGCACGGAGCCCTGGGGGACACCAGTGGTCAAAGGTGTCACACTGAGGAGGATGCATTAACAGCAGCTATTAATAAAGTGCTATTCAAGAAATGGGATATTTTTTTGGGGTATTTTATAGCGGGAGGACTTACTAAACAGAATTATGTAACGTGATACAAACAAAAAAGTCCAATAAGGATCAAATACTTTTCTAAAACTTTGCTTTATCAAAACTGGTCAGATTTCCACTTCATATGAGAGGCAGGAACTGTGAGCTAAACTAGTTAAAACTGACTATTTTCTGGGGAAAACTCTGGTCTTTCTCACTCCATCGGTCCGATTTAGTCCAAATTGGGTGCATGTGAATCGGCTCGATCTATCTTGTAAATGTCATATTTGACTCTAGTAGTTCATAGTTTACTCACTAGGGGGAGTTTTTTCTCATGTTTTCTGGACATAAATCAAAAACTATTTCATGGATCATTTATTAATTTTATACCTGCATTGACTTTAGTGTGAGGACAAAATGGATTAATTTTGGGGCACTAATTCCCACTCATTGGTCCGATTTTGTCCAAATTAGGTCCATGTGACTCGACCCAAGGCGATCCATCTCGTTCCCATAATATTTTACATACATAAATATTCTACTCACAACATCAAAAGATAAACTAAACAGCAATTAACTGTTTTAATTGCACTGAAATACAAATTTGCTCCCAATTTGGTGCTCTTTCAAATTTACTAGAGTCGGTACCAGAAATGGTACAATTAGTCCTTCACGGATAAATCCTCCAGAGTCGACGGCACCTGTCAATCACCATCAACCCGGCAGATTCCAGTGGTGAACTCATTTTGTCATCAAAGCGGGTCTATATGGTTTCAGTGTAATCTAATAGTATTATTAACTCGGCTTCATCAGCACTCAATCATCTGAGCTTTTTTTTCCTTCAGCAACGTGGACCGAGGCTTGAGGCTCCGTATCATATAAATATAACTTTTTTAATTTGGTATCTTAGCATTGTATATGTATTCATAACATCTCCACTAACGTATTAATATTAAACTTTAACTGTAGGCATACCTTCCCCGATAAACATATTTTGATATTAAATGTCCTTTTGTATATTTTTTGCTTTAGTTAAAATATAACTAAAGTGAAGAAAATGTAGTTGAGGGTGTATTTTTTTTTTTTTTGGGAATATCTTGTGTTATGTACATAAGAATCATTCGAATATCTTGTGTCGTATTTGAGTTTCAACCTGAAGCTCAATGTCCTGGAACGCAGTAACAATTCAGGGATTGTGTTATCACGTCGAAGCTTCTTGTTGAAAGAGACGTAGAGATACAAACATCGATTAAGTTGATTCCTGTTTACACAGTAAGATTCTCACAGCAGACGATGATGTTTAACTTTAAATAAATCCATTATGCAGCTACAGAGTCACCGATACAGCATCTTAATTGTCCCCGGTCCCTGACAGGAAGAGACAAAATGCCACCATGAGCTAATCAATAAAACTGAACCGGTCTTCCATAGAGCTTCTCACTGACTCCACACGGGAGATACACAAATCATTAAGTGACTCGCAACCGAAGTGGAATAAACCTCTTGAGGTAGAATGTGCGACTACAGGCCGGTTTGAAGGTTTTCAGTGAGGAGGAGTTTTCCGATATCCGAAAGGAAAGATTTGTAACTTCATAGATTTGCTTCGTTAACTAAACTACAAAAAGGAAAAAGGAATATATATCTTATTTATCAAGCAACACTACAAACTTCGTTTACCCAGAAGGATTTCGATCTTTCGATCTCTCTCTCTCTCTCTCTCTCTCTCTCTCGATGACATTTTCTGAGCATTTGGACTAAGATTCCGGTTATTAAGGATTTATAAATGGCATGTGCGTAGTTTAAGCTTATAATTGATATTGCCAAATAGTGAGCGCACTTATCTATACTGCTGACTTGATATTGCCAAATAGTGAGCAGATTTATACAGGTAAATGTGGTGGACTGGAGGCACGAGCGCATCGGCACACAGGATTCATCTCACACATGACTGTTTGAGATGAGATGTTGGTCTGGCCAGCATCTGAAATATTTATTCTCTCAAGGAAGAGAGAACACGTTTTTTCTATCTCCTCACACTAAAGTCTTTCAGCTGGTTGTCAAAGCAGAAGTTTTTGCCTGGATTCATCTCAGTGGGAAATGTGTTTACACGAGTTGAACTCTGGAATAAAGTTCTATTTCTGTCATTTAAATGTTTTGTGTGTGTGTGTGTGTGTGTGTGTGTGTGTGTGTGTGAGTGTGTATTTGTTTGCAGTACACTGCGCTGACAGCCAGGAAGGACTCGCTGCCATGTAGCATCAGTTTCTGTGAAGTTGTTCTCTGTCCATGTCTGTTTCTCAAGGTTTATTCTTACATTCTTCTTTGTCCTTTTTTTTTTTTTTTTTTACCGTCAAAGCAGCTTGAGAGCCGTGATCAACACTTGAATCGAAGCAAATCCAGTTTTTTCGAGCCTTTCGATGTCTTCCAGTGCCTCTAAGAAGGTGGATGTGAGCTCAGTGTGAGTCACTGCGGTTTTTTGGACAACTTGAAGGAAGATGTTATGATTGGTCAGAGTTGCAGATAGGTTGCCTCCAAGCTTATTCCATAACACACCAAAACACTGGAGAACAAAGGTAAGAAAAACAAACAGCATTGAGAACATTATGACCCGGCAGATAACCGGACCAAGCTGCAGCACGCGGTGGCGTGGATAAAGGTAGTCTGTGTTCATGTGTTTGTGGGCCGGTGCCAGGAGTGTGTGGGGTGAGTCACAGCCTGCATCAACAGCAGCAGGTCCGTATCATGTTGTGGTGTAAATTACTGGAAAACCGAGCCAACCGTGTGGCACCATTAGAACCCGCTGCGCCACTCATTGGCATGCAGATTAACCGGTGCGTCATGACCCGCCCCCGGTATGTGTTCTGGGTCTGTGTTCTGGGTCTGTGTTTCCTTGTAGCACCTCGTTGTTCATCTCACCAAATCTCCTGTGGGAGGATAACAGAAAAACGACAGGACAGTCGCATGACATTTTACCCAGAGGTAGAGTTTGGCGTATCCTAGAAGTGATTAAATTGTGGTGAAGTTAAGTGTTTCGCAGAAAAAAAGAAATCATTATCAATAATTTAAAAAAATATATATATATATATATATTTTTTATTTTTTTATTTTTATTTTTTATTAATTGTTTTTTTTAAATGTATTTATATGTATTTATACTCCTACTTTAACATAAATATAAAATTATTTTAAATAGATATATATATATATATTGTATATATATATATATATACCAATTAGATATATGTAAAATTAGATATATGAATTAATTAATATTAATTTTTCACAATTTATTTAAAATAGAATAATAAGCTGTTTAGAGAAGTGACGTCAAAATGTGGCTATTGCTAACTCTATTCATCTGATTCCTCCGATTTTTCTTAGAGCTGGTGGCTCAGTGGGCGGAACAGAGACGCTGAAGTGGAAGGTGGAGGTTTGCGCTCTCTGAGAGCTTTTTCTAGTTGCAAAAAGGCTTTTCTTTTCTTGGCTTCTGTCTGGTATTCATTTAGGTTTTGAACCGTATGGACACCCCAGACATACATAGACTCAACTCATCAGCTGGACCCATCGCAACTTCAGTATCCTTTTGTGTTGTTATACGTATATCACTAAAATTGTCAGTTTAATGACCGGCGGTTTTATCACACCGGCACAAGCTGTGGACAGATTTCATGGAGATAAAAACATGATTAGCGTTATATCTCAATAACTACTTAGCTGGCTAAACAGCTAGCTTTATGTCTAAAGCTTTATTCACACAGGACTAGTGTTACCTGTGGACCTCATGTGATTCAGACAATAAAGCCCCAAATCTGTGTTTCATGCAGGGCTTTCACACAGAATGAACGTTGTCTGCATTTTACTTGAATTTACTGACGGGGCTAAAAATCTTATTGCGCCAGGAAGACGGATTTGCAAATGAATGACCAGCAGAGATCCGCTGACATTGCGGAAACCCAACATATCGATTTCTCCAATGAACTTCAAGGACAGGATCTCCATATGTATTAAAGGTGAGGAGGGCGTCCAGTTTGGGGAGCCCAGAATCGGGTCTCTGCTCTTTTGTGGGGAATTGTTTCCATGATCTTCATCACACAGCGGACTGGTATGCAGCAGAGTGAAGCTGGGGATAGTTCATGACTCAAGTTCATGAGTTGAAGCAAAACTGAAGCTTTGACTCTCAGGAAACATGAGAAGTCTAAAGGTGGAATGAGATCAAAGCTGTCATGTGACATCAAATAAAGACACATAGCTTGATAACTGGGCCGAATCTGTCTTACTCTTCTTCCTCTGTACACAGAAATAATTAGTTCTCCACCTCTGCCTCAACTTCTCTCACGTGATGAAGGTCACCACCTCCTCCTCTCAGCATGGAGGACCTGGCGGTACAATTGCAGCAGGTGACGTGGGAAGTTCCGCCACACATTAATAAACCGTTTCTAGTGAATCTCTCGAAAAAGGAAAGAGGGGAAAAGCCAAAGTCGCTAGTCTGACTCCGCCCACCCAATGAAAAAAGCATTATTGTAACAACTGAGTCAACAGTTTCAACGCTGATAAGCAAAGTTCACCTTTGTCCCGCTGTTCAGACAAGTGTGATGAACTAGTCTGGATATGAAGGGTAACCAGATTATAACAAACACACACACACACACACACACACATACACACAGGAAAGGTCTTTTAAACTAGGTGGTCGCCCTGGAAACAGCAAAGGCTCATGCAGCTTTGGCTTGTGTTTGGCTACTACTCATATGAAGGTGACCCCTTGTCATCACATTTTACAGTGTAGATATGTGTGTGTGTGAGTGTGCGTGTGTGCGTGTGTGTGTGTGCGTGTGTGTGTGTGCGTGAGTGAAGATGTGACATTCCGTCTTCATAACCTGCCACCACTCCCACGTGTGTGATGTCAGCTGATGTCTAAACGCTCACACACTTATACACAGCACAGATTGGTGTCACCACATGATAAATACACAGCCTGTATCGTCCCACTTCTCTTCAGCTATAGCAATATAAGATATAGATCTGTCAGCGACACAGAAAAGTTATTTTCTCCTGTTCTGTCCTTTGGTACCTGGTTTATTACCTCTGCCGAGGCGGTGATGTTTTCACTTCTGTGCATTTGTCTGTTTGTATGTGAGCAGGATTATGGAAAAAAAAAGTAGGCGAGCAGCTACCTGCCTTAACTTTTTTTTCTCTACTGTACCATCTGCCTTTGTTTATCCTGCATCTTTTTGTGTGCACAATATAGTCTTTGCAAAATATGTGCCAAGGCCAAATATTCTGCAATCTGGTTACCATCAATACAGAAATTAAATACCAAATTTTCCCCATTTTTTTACTGAAAATGTACAATTAGTTGCGAGAGTCTGCATCTACGTTTATTACTGGAAAATGATTATTAAGGATCCCCATTGCATTGTGGGCTGTAAGTGTTCGCGTATCCACTACTGTGTGCTGCCGCTCCTCATTATTCTGTTTAGAAGAAAATGGACGTTATTTCCCTCTGCTCAGTTAGTGTGACAGCCATCAAAGCTGCACTGCTTCCTCAGGAGATTACATTTCAGTCCACGTCTGTTCTGTGCCTGTAGGAATGTGTGACAATTCAGTCAATTTCCCTTTCAGATGAGCTCTCATTTGCGTGCAGGCGAGGAGGAGAAGAAGAAGAATCAGCGCACCCAAAACCCAATTTCACAGACGCAGCTTCGGGAGGAGACGTGAGGGAGGGGCTACTTCCGCCGCCATAAATGGGCGGGCTGGAATTCCCTCCTGTGAAAGGGCGTCCCTATCTTCAGTCACCTCACGTTCAGATCATACAAATGGAAATCTGACAGGGTCGGGGGGGGGATGAGGAGAGAGCGAGGAGGTGAAATGGAGGAAGTCTCCGCCGCCGTCATGTAAATGATGGAGATCCTTGAGTTATGCAACCAATTTGCCCACGCCACCCATTTCACATTTACACGTTTAGGTGAATGAGCCATGCCCAAGAACAAGTTCATTCACAGATATCACTGGTTGGATCCGGATTTGTGTGTGTGTGTGTGTGTGTGTGTGTGCGTCTGATCACATATCTATTCCTTTAACCTTCAAACTTCAGATTCCAGATTAAAGGTCATTCTGAAGCTGCTTCTCCTATTAAACAAATTAAAATTGAACCTGACAGCCTACGCATCTCCTCCCAGGTCTCCCTCCATCTTATCTCATCTTATCTTATCTCTTATGTTGGATAACTTACAGGCTGCTGAATCAGCAGACAACGGTCTGAAGGCTGCTTCAAAGACAGGGCAGTAAAATCCGATAAGGAAGAATTCATAAAATGTTGCGCTGAGCTGATGCCTTCCAGACAAAAAATATCAAACATTCAACTCGTAGGAAACATTTAATATTAAAAAAAAATTAGACTAAAGCCAAATCAATTATACATTATTATTATGTGCATCTCTGAATGAAACATTTTTACTCTAAATCGTCCGCTGGTATATTTGATGCAACCATTTCGGTGGAAATAAATAATACAAAGGTATTATTTTTATTATTTTTATCAAACATGTTTGATATTCACGACTCCTGATTACGACTTACAACGGAATAATCCCAACGGCCAAATTAAGTTCTGAATGTTAATACAGTGTGTTAAAAAGAAGAAATTATTATCATTATGTGCCGAAAAAAGATGCCGGATATTAGAGCGCTAGACCGTTTTTTCACGTTCATTTTCACAATTCTGACATCAACAACTATCAGGCTGGTCGCTGACATCGTCACTTTGAGACGCAGATGGCGACTCTGAGTCTATAGTTCAGATTATAGCAGAATCAAGATGCTCAAAAAGATCAACACGATTCCTGATGCACCCAGAGTTGGTACATGCCTTTACTCTGCCCCTCTTATGCAACCCAAATGATTCACCACGCCACATTGTCAGATAGCGTCACAATGACGCGCTCAAACGCTGCTGCTGCCTAGAGATCCGGCAGCAGAACGAGAGAGCCAGAACCGAGCCGCCCGGCCCGAAGGGGAGAAAGTGTGATGCAGGGGCAGAAGCACGAAGCAATGAAGAGAGATAAAAGAGTTGAAACAGTGCGAGAAAAAACTAAAATCATTGGTCTGAAACAATCCCACATGAGACGTTCGGCCGTGTAGCAGAGCATTTAATTTGATATGCCGTCTTATATCTGACATTTCTTTAACCTCAAACTGCCTCAGACAGGATTAAACATGACACCATGGTGGTGTGAAAGAGGGAAGGAGTTCTCTGCCAGAACCTCCTCCCTTCCTCAGTGCATCCTATACTGCCATGTGATTCCCCCAGCATATGCTCTGCCTCTGATCTGTGCCATGATTGGCTCCAGAACAAACAACCGATTGATCATTTGAAAATGGATCCAAAAAATTATTTCATTGATCATTTTTCCAACTTTCACACTCGCATAGACCTTAATGCGAGGAAGAACTGGATTGATTTGGGGAGATATCGGTTGTATATCTCCGACACTAGGGGGAGCTTTATCGTCAAACAGTTTACGAGCCATCATTTTTCAACCGTTGGTCCGATTTAGTCCAAATTTAGTGCATATTTATCATTATACGAATAATAAACAACATAGTTTATCGGAATAATTTCCGATGAAGGTTTTTAGGCAACATTAACAGCCGGAAAACTCAGAAAGGAACTTCAAATAAACCTTGGCGTGATGATTTAGCCGTTTCGTTCGTCCGTCACAACAAAAGAGTAAAAGCAAACTGTTGCTCCTCTTATCTGTTCCGGCATCCAGGAGCAGCTGCTCCTCAGAAAACAGTCAGGTGCATGAACAGCCTCCAGGGGCATTTCGCATTAAATGTAAGCATCTTCGTGCGTTTCCTTGTCTTTAACACAACGCCACTGACACACGATGAATCGCTGGGAGGACGTGAACGCGCCTCGCCAGTTAATTAAACGGTGCATCATATTTACATACACGCGCCTGGAACTCACTAATACGTTTATAATTAATCTCTTTAATTTTTCTTCTCTCTCATCCGTATCTCCTCCTGGGCTCCTTCTTCTTCTCGCTCCTGAGGATTAACCTGAAGTTTATTAGAGTGACTTGATAAACGCTGATATCTAACAGCAGAGGAGCAGGGAGAAGCGCGGGCGCTCCTGGTTGACGCGGCGGCTATCGCAGTTTATTCTGGGATTTGTAGTATCTGTGGGGTTTGTGCTGCACACACGCGTTATTATAAAAAGTAGATATTGTCTCACTGGCCGGATATAGTTGAGTTGGACACATGTGATTTACAGTAGCGACACCTGGAACAATCAGATCTTTGAATGCCTCAAGGCGGAAAGACGGATAAAGATATACAGAGTACACAGAGAGTTCAGGGAACCATCAGTTGACTGATCTCTTTGGAAACCCCTCCTTCCATCACCAACGTAAGAAACGATCTCAAACCAGCCTCGCCTCGACGCTGGAGTTGCATTCCTCAGACACGGCCTGCAGCAATGTTTATCACTACGATCCAAAACAAACAAACAGATGGTGCTTGTTCACCAACCATAACAACCTGAGGAAGAGTTTCCCCGTGGTGTAAGTGATGAACACTCAAATCTCCACGCATCCTTCCAGAGGGACATGAAAGCCTCAGCCCACATGCTCTGCCGAGTTACGTTCGTTATTTGATAGAATTGAGGATTATTACAGAATCTTTAGCGAGCCGGCCTCTATGTAGTGCAATATGGGTTCTGGTAAAACACACACACACACACACAGATACACACTCACACACAGATTGTGAGGCACACACAGTTTCATGCACCAGTGTGACTCATCCAAAAATTACTTTCAGCATCTCTGTTTTAAGCAGAGCCACCGGGTTTAGCCGCGGGGCCTCTATTGTTAAATTTGAAATTATTGTGTTCTGGCAGTTAGTAGTCTAACAAATAAAAATAAAAATGAACCTCATGCAGAGCTGCTGGAAAATCCCTGTTTATTCTGCTCAGCTTTTATAGAGTTGGAGTCAAAGCTCTCTCTCAGCTTGTCACCCTCTGCAGCGACTCTCGTCTAAGGCTACGTTCACACGACCGGTCTGAATGCTCCATCGCGATATTTCCCTAGATCGGATTTTTTCGTCACTTCTGTTTCAAGTGTTTCTGCCACCGTGTGACCATTTAAACAATGAGCCCACCTTGAGAAGCTCTGGAGCTCGCACTTCCGCTCCTCTTCATCTTCCATGCCTCTCATGAATTAATAAAGCGTCCCCTAAGCACAGGACCACACAAGGCTAAGCCACCTCATCGGATCGGCTCAAAAGCACCCCAGGGTTCTGCCACTGCAGTACGGTTTGCGGCTGGAGCCCACATCAGCACCCAGCAGTGGCTGCTCCTCCTCCCTCCTGCTGACTCCATAATGATGCGGCCTGCTGATGACAGGAAGAAACCCCACTGCTGCTTTTCTGCAGGATGGCCCCCTGGTTTTATAAAAGCTGCAGCCACTGGTCGGGATTCATTGATTAATCGGTCTTTCTGTTTTCACAATTAATTATCTCGTCTATCCATACAAGAAAAAAAAAAAGACGTTCCAATCTAATTATTTTCCTTCCTGATATTTACTCCGAGACCTGAACTACCATCTCTTCACATTGGTGCAGGTCTTCAATCCCCTTCCTCTATCTCCACCTTTCTCTCCAGGTGGTCCCGATTCAAAGAAACCTTCCAAAGGTCACGGCTCCAGGTACCTACACCTACTAACCTACCCCGTTTTCTCTGGGGTCGTGTCGTTCTTCATCTTCTTTGGTGCTGGAGGTTCACAGTCCTGGTCCTCCTGCTCTTCTTTCTCCTTGAGCTGCTTCTTCTTCAGCGTCTTCCTCTCCTTGGTCTTATTCTTTGGGGTGTTAACATCCGCAGCAGTGTCCACAACGTCATCCACGGCAGCCGGCTAAGAAGTGATTTCCTGATATCCCTCTCCCCAGCAACACTCTCCAGCTCATCCTAGTGGATCCCGCGGCGTTCCCAGGCGAGATGGGATATATAGTCCCTCCAGCGAGTTCTGGGTCTACCCCCGGATCTCCTCCTAGTTGGACCTGCCTGAAAAACCTCCAAATGGAGGATCCCGATCCAAAGCCCGAACCACCTTTCGACGTGAACGAGCCGATGCTCTACTTCGAGCTCTCTCTGGAGGTCCGAGATCCTCACCTTATCTGTAGGGGCTGAGCCCAGCCCCCCGAGGAAGGAAGCTCATTTGGAATGACTTGAAATGAAACAGTATTTGCAGCAAAAGCAATAATCGGATTCCCATACTGCCCCTTTGGTCAACATGTTGTAATGTCCTTGAGCAAGGCCCTGAACGCCAAAATTGCTCCATCTCACAGTCTGCCAAATGCTCCTCAGGAATAAAAAGTAATAATAGAGAGTATATGTTATTTTAGGTTATATTATTATCGCTATTATTATCGCTGACCTCACAAGAAACACCTTTGGGCCTGGCGGCGTATGCCAACCTCGCCTGTACGAAGGAATGTGGAATGGCGACAAGTTTCCTCGCATGAAGGAGAATTCTTGTTGTTCTTCTACTGCTGAATTGTACTTCGCCTGGAGAGCCGACTGAGAGCGGTGAAACCGAAGACCAGAACTTCTCCGCCATCATCACCGCCCCCACCTTCCTCTGCTGAAGAGTATCTTTGTTCTTGAAATGACACCAGAGGATCTTGGCATTTGTCATCTTTTGACTTTCAAGTTTCAAGTTCCCAGAGCCTGGCGGTCTGTTCAGCCACTCGAATACCTCAGACATTCAGCATTTGGTTTTTACTCTTTTCCTTCCTGCTCCGACGTGAAACAGTTCTCTTACTGAACTGGTACTAAAATTTCAGTCCGTCAGGCCAAATCCGAGTACATGGCAGCAAAGGAGCACAGCCAGGGTATATCACATGAAAAGCCCCCGATCCCATTCGTTGTACAAGCAATCCCCCCGGGATTGAACCCCTCAAATTAAGTGTTAAGTTAAAATAGGATATAAACAAGATAGATCTCCCGAGTTCATTTATATCGACAAATTTGAACTAAATTGGATCAATGGATGATAAATTGTGGCCCAAAAACTTTGGGAGGTAAAGCTCCCCCATGTGTCAGAAATAAATGACCAATCTCTCCCAAAATCACCCCAGTTCTTCCTCGCAACAAGATCTATGTGGGTATACAATTTGAAAATGATCCATGAAATAGTTTTTGAGTTATTTCCAGAAAACGCTGATTTTCATAAGAAGAAGCTCCCCCTAGTGTCAGAAATAAACAACCAATCTCTCCCAAAATCAATCCAGTTCCTCCTCGCACTGAAATCTATGTGGGTATAAAATTTGAAAATGATCCATGAAATATTTTTGAAATTTATGTCCAGAAAACAGTGTTTTTCTTCTTCTTTTCAAAAAAGCTCTCCCTAGTGTCAGCATTAAAAAAACAATTCCTCCCTAAATTGATCAAGTTTCTCCTCACACCAAGATCTTTGTGGGTATAAAGTTTGAAAATGATCCATAAAAGATTTCTTGAGTTATGTCCAGAAAACTACAAACTACCTTTTCCAAAAATCAATCCAATTCTTCCTCTCACTGAGGTCTATGTGGGTAAAAAATTTGAAAATCGTCAATGCAATAGTTTTTGAAGTTATAAGAATTATATCCCCTGACTTTTCCCCTGAAAATGCAAACTCCACACAGGAAGGTGGATCAGAACCCTGATCCGCAGCAGCAGCGGATAAAGTATTCAGATCCTTTAGGACCTTAAATCCTTGAATTCTGAGCAAATACACTTCAAGTATCAAAGTACATGTAGTCGTTATACAGTAAAACCTTTCCCTACGTGACATTATACTGCGGCAGATGTTAAAGTTTAAGGTGATTTCACTACTTTAAAAAAAGCTGTTGAGAGTTCCAATCTCCCAAAAAATAGAAAAAGAAAATGTAATCTAAAGAAAAAGTAACTACATTGGTTGTAGTGCAGAAAGAAAGTAGAATAATTCCCTCTTCAATGTAGTGGAGTACAAGTACAAGTACATAGCTCAGGCTCTGCTCTCACTGAGGTCACGTCTGATTGAACCTCCTCCGTTTAGAACTCCCCTCTAGTGGTGGAAGCCTCCCCTCTGCAGTGTGTGAGCGATTCGAACCGAGCTGCCTCGGGCGAACTGTCAAGACTGCAGGTTTCACGGAAGCAGTCCAAATTCATCTGACTTCTCTGATCAGATGTCCCCACGGATGTAGAATGATTCCAGATACGACTTATCCGTGATTCGATTAATCAACACATCAACCGATTAATCAATGACGGCTCGGTTAACCGATCAACCGAGTTCTCCTTTCTTCATGGTATGTTTTTTTTTTTTTTTTTAAGCATGTGTTATAGACTAATAATTAATCGATACAGCTTACCTTAACAGGAAAAGAACCTGCATCAACATCTGTCTAACAGTCCTGGAGAACCAAGCTAAGCCCAGTTCAGCCGGGTCAAAGTTGTCCGTCTAACCCTACGGTTAGACGTCCACCGGTGCAGCAGGTGTCCATCCGCGGCAAGGCAGGGGCAACAAACTACCAAACGACCCCTCTTACCTTGTAGACGTTCTCCGTTATACGGTGCACCTCGTCGGTCCGGGACATCCTTGCTGGAGCGTCAGTCAGAACCATAGACTGATATTTCCCTTTAGATGGGTTTCCGGGCTGCAGCGGGAGAAATGAAACCGCTTTCGGGTCCGGGAATCGATGTTCCGGTCTTTGCTGACTGAGAGACGAGCTCGTCTGGCCGCGGGATCCCTGGTTTTATAGGAAAGCCCTCCACTGCGCCCACACCTGCCCACCGCCCCCCCACCACCTCCACGCAGCCACTCAGTCAGACTGCCTCTCTCCTGGAGCGCAGAGGCGGACTCGCTTCATGGGGCGGTGCTGCGTTTAAAGGCAGTGGGACAATTGGGAACCTGCCACCGCAGTTGTTTCCATGTTAAGTAAAACTCGCACGACATGTAGCAAAATGTAGAGTTTTTAGTTTTAATGAGAATGAGGACGATAATTTTTTTTGCCAGTGTAAGAAACTGAAAGACATTGGCAGATTTAAGTGTTTTACATGATGTTAAAATGGGACGTTAAAACATGAGGTCGATGCTAAAGGTACCTTTGTCAAGAACAGCATCCTAATATTAATGTTTACGCCAAAAAAATATCCGTTTTAGGCTCAAAAAACTGAATGTACACTCAAAGGTTTGCGTCAATTCTTTTTTTGAGTTGTGAGAATTAAAATTTTCTCTTAAATTGAAAGAGTGCTCTATTACCATTTACCAAGTACTTGGAAGCACAACCTTTTATTAATTAGAATTAAGTTTTTCTCATTAATTTGTGCACTTTCTTGTATTTAAATTGTTAACCCTTTAATGTCCTGCACAACTGTTTAGTCCAGCACATTTAGAATTACTGTTTCTTAATGAAAAATGTGACTGAACCTGTTTAGAATCTGGGTGCACTTAGATGAGATTGGCAGGCGAATGTGGTTTTAACATCCTGTTATTTTTGCACTGAAATGTAAAGTTGTGTGATCGTGTTACGTGTGCTACCGAGACAAGCTACGGTTTTCAATGGAACCTCTTCATATTTGCAAATTGTTGTTAAACTTCTGTAAATTATAGATGAGCCAAAGAGTTGCATTCATAACGTTTATGAAATGAATAGCTTTATTGTTTCTCATGAAGTGGGTATTATAATTTTTTTTGCTGAATAATCATCAAAATGGTCATCCCAGTATTTTCAGCTAATGTGGATTTGATGAACATGTTGACAGGTGACAGAAAAGCAATGAGAGTTTTGAGAGCCAGGAGCTGGTGCCGTCGAAAAGGAACAAACTGGTGCTCAGTCAGGCTCTGCCACAAAATTAGCCCTGGAAGTAGCCCTATAGTGAGTTTCCATTTTTGCTTTTTGCACATAACAGTTTTCCAGTTTTCCAGTACATCAAAAAACATATTTATGAATATTATATTAAATTTTTTCAAAGAGACTCCTACATTAGTAACAAACTCTTGTACCTTTAAGTTTTAGTAACAAACAATCCAATGATCATCTGTTAGCTCGAGCTAGCTGATGCTAAGCGCTAGCAGGATTTCGGCTATGAAATCCCCTGTTGTCTTCACCATATCACTGTTTCTATTATCAGCTCATCGTAGCTGAAAGAATCAGAACCTGGGAAACTGGCATCTTTACGAGGAGTCATTGAATGCATCATAGTATTAAAATAAGCCACGCCTCCTTCACTGTGTCACACGCTGCCCACGTGCCGCCTCTGCTACAACCATTCAGAGAACCTGCAGGCAACCTGCAATATTCTACATTTATTCAGTGCTATTGATTCTACTCTTAAATTAATATCATATATTAATATATAAAATATTCTCATGACATTATACCTGGCGCTTAAACATTACTTTACTTTAAGTCAATGTCCTCAGCAAGAAATTAATATATATGAAATGTATATTTGTAATATATTAAACACTCAAAATGTACCAAAAAATTACAAACTATTTGGTCAACATGTTCTTAAATAGTAAAATAAAAAAACAAACTACTTCATGATGAAATTTTGTATTCCCTCTAAAATAGTCAATTTAAATAACATTATTCCTCTCAAAAAGGATGTTTTTAATCCATTTTGACTTTTTTGGTTATATGAAGTTACATAATTCTGTTAAGTAAGTCCTCACATGCTTTAATACGTCAAGAAAAATCCTATTTATCAAATTGGACTTTCTCAATAGCCCTGGTTAATGCCTCCTCCGCTACGGCCCCTTTGACCCGCGGTGTCCTCCAGGGCTCCGTCTTTGGCCCCTTACTTTTTAAGCATAGACATGCTTCCACTGGGTGATGAAAAAACAAGGTTCAGTCACATTTTTCCAGAAGAAATAGAGACTCAAAATAAGCTCAAACCAAACAACTGAGCAGGAATTAAACATAAATCATAAATAATACAACCTGAGGTTCAATTTTTTTTATTTCATATCAAATAATTGAGACGATCCACACGCTGCTCAGGAGTCTTCTTCCTCATGCAATACTTCAATTTACCTAGAGCTTAGAGCTAAGCTGTTGATTGTTGTTTACCCTTCTCTGTAACTGTAACTCCTTTTGGCTCAGTGGGCTCCGGCTGAGGTACGCGTGGGATGGAGCCATATTTCCTTGGATTTCAAAGCCTTGTGTGGCGGGTTGGGCAATCCCACACATCTTTACGCATCACGATCTGAAGGCCCCACAATTTATGGCAAGGATTCAAAGCAGACGATAGTGGAATGTCTGTGCGAAGGAGGAAAATCACACCTTTTCTTCTGCAGCAGCAGAGTGTTGCAGATCTTTCAGTTCGGACAGGTGCCAGGATAATGAGGATGAATCTAAGCCTCACCCCGATGACAGATTGATTATATTTTGATTGTGTTAAAGCAGATTGTGAGGACACCAAACAGCAAACTGTGAAAATCAGGTGTGTTTGATCCTCGTCAGAGCAAACAGCGACACCGTCGACGTCGTGAGGACGCAGATTTTATCCTCTGGGACTTTTCAATCCCAACAATTAGCTTACGTAACAGAATGTAGGCCTCCAGTATGTTCACTGACTGACATCACATTAAGCCCAAAGTCTAGTTTCCTGGAAATGAATTACAAGTAGAGGTTTGCCGCCATCCTCGACAGCAAGGGCTTATCCCCGAACGGTCCCCAATCCCCTGCGTTGTACAAGCGATCCTCCTGATTGAGCTCCTAAAAACAGTAGTTTTCGTTAAAAAGCTCCCCGAAGTGAATAAAATATGAACTATTAGAGTAAAACATGATATAAACAAGAAAAATCAGGAGATTCACTGTGGGAACGCAGGAAGGGAGAGACAAACGATGAGGATGATGATGAAGAAGAATTTGATGATGAAGGTGATGATGGAGATGAAGAGGCTGAAGAAGAAGATATCCTTGAGTCGATTCGTATGCTGCAAATTTGGACTAAATCGGATCAATGGTTGCAAAATGATGGCCCATAAACCTTTGGAGATAAAGTTCCCTCTGGTGTCGGAAATATTCGACGGATCTCTCGCAAAATCGACCTCTGCTCTGAGAAGTTAATCCCAAGCACTTTAACTCCTGCACCTTCTCCACCTCTACTCCTTGCATCCTCACCGTTCCACCACCTTCCTCCCTTTCATTGGCACTACGACTGACCTTCGTCCCTCTTCTCTCCAGCGCTCCAGGTTCTCCTCCACCTGCTCCCTGCTCTCACTACAGGGCGAAACATCCTCCACCAGCATCACAGTCCACGAAAAACTCCTGCCTGTCCTCATCTGTCAGCCTGTCCATCACCGCAGCAAACCAGAAGGAGCTCGGAGCAGATCCTTGATGCGGTCCCTCTACAACCTCCAACCCAGTCCTCGCTCCCTAAAATGATGGTTTATGATTGTTGAACAGTGTTGATTTAAAAATACAATGATTTATTCTTACTAAAGGGAAATGTACTCTTAATTCATGTAATGTCCACGTACCTCTAGTCTGACACTGTCTGTAGTTTGTAATGGAAAACTGAAATTTATGTTGGCATCTGCTTCTCTCCTCAGCCCGGAACTTTCCAGCCAGGATGGACCTTCCGACCTTACTCTCTCTGCAGGCGTCATTGTTTGGATTCACTCAGGAGCTAGTTACGTTTCTCCTGGATGGATATATTTAAGGTTATCGCCTGAACAGAACGTAGAAATATACAAAACAAACCCTGGGCAGAAGTAAGAATGTGAACACGGCGGTGGACTTAGAGACCCCTGACGTAAGACTTTAAAAGTGAAAACATTACATCACATGAACAGAACTTTAGGACATGTGATTATATACCCAGTTTGATATGACTTTATCAGACATTATGTGCGAGTGACCTGCGACCCGTCGATCGTGGCTTTAAAATGCCCGTCGGTGCATTCGGTCCACAGCGGAGGTGCAAACACGTAGGCGAGAATCTGGGTGGGGAGGACAACACATACACACCTACACCTACACACCCACATCCCTCCATTCAGCAGCACATCCTACAATCATCCTCTCAGCCTTTTCTCCCTGCTCCTCAGATCCACGCCTGTGATTCATCAGAGAGACGCACTGACATTCAGGCTCTAGTCTGCGTGTCGCCCACTCCCACACAGCGCCAACGGGAGCGTGGTGCAGTCTGCTGCAGAATGGAGCCGGTCCATTCAAAAGAGGGCACGTTACTGTGAGGTGGATTCCAGTTGGCTCAACTCCACTTCCATTTCCACAAGGTCAGAGCGTGCACACGCTTTTCATCGGACGGATAAATAATAGGGCGAAGAATGAAGAAAAAAAAAAGTGTGAGGGAGTTTCTATGAAATGACCTTCACATTTCTTCACTTGCGAATAAGTTCCATCGCTGACAGATGTGACTGTGTGTGGACTCCATGCGTGGGATTTTTTTGTTTGGGACCTGGCTGCAGACAAGGATATTGGGTGGTAAGGTGACACAAAGCCCAGTTCATCACAGATTTGTTGGATATGGTCAAGGTCAGAACTGCATGAAGGAGCTTTAAAAAACGACTGCAGGAAAAATGTGACCCGGGTCGGACTTTTTGGTCCTATGTGACTTTTTCGGGGCAGTGTGGACGGCACAAACCAGATGCAATCTGATCTTTTCCAGTTCTGATATGGGCCACATTCCGTATGTGCCCCTAAATCAGACACGGGTAGGATATTTATATTATTTTTTTGCAAAACATCACCATAAACGTCAATTTAAACACTTTTACTGTAAACAAAAACATTCAAACTAACTTGAGTGGATTCCAATTTGCGTCTGATTGACGGGCTTCTGCGTGTGACGTCTGTTAAGTGTTCTTTTGCGCATGCGGGACAGTGAAGAGCCGTGAAGCGTTCATACAGGAGGCCTTTAGGACATATTTTCACACTAATGTTTACACCTACACACACAAAAATAAATAAAATATAAGAAAAATAAAATCGCACACAGTTCACACCGCAAGTCTTGATGCTCAATTACGATTTTTTTACTTCTTCCGCAAATGCGATCTATTAAGACGACTATTAAGGTGAAAGGTCGACCCATGCCACCTGATCTCAGACACAGAAAACATTTCTCGCCGCTCTGTGTTGGAATAAAATCCGGGACGAGACGATGTGACAACAAATAGATTTTATTGTAAAAAGAATGTACAGAGGTTCAAATTTCCAACCAAATTGATGAATTTGATGCGGTACTGCTGAAACGACATCAGCAACCCGACGAGCAGCCGTCAAGGTTTCTGTTTAACTAATTAGATTAAACAGATCTTCGAGATTAAGCTTCACACATGTAGGTTATCGTTGCTGCGATTCAACACGGACGCATACAAGTGAATCTGAGCACGACGGGCAGAGCAGAATCATTACAGGCCCCGTTTTTACAAAACACAGCAGGTGGAGATCCAGAGCGAGTCGCATTATAACCTGGGAGAGATTAATAACTGCTGCCCAAAGACAATACGATTAGTCCGTTCTGCTGTGACACTCTGCTAATCCGCAAGGAGAGCAGAGAATTAGTCTGGGTTAAACTGCTTGAAACCGGCACAGACAGAGAGAATGTTTTTGCACGTTAGAGAAAGTTCCAGATGGGGGTGAATCAACCACGTGAAAGCAGAGCTCAGATCTTTGCAGCCTGGATGGTTAAGATATTGTGGCAAAATAATGCAAAAATAGGCCCATAAAATCAAAAAATATTATTTTTGTTCCTTTGGTGTCTGATTTTTTTTAAAAGCCTTGATTTTGTTTAATAGTAGATGGTTGTGTTTAGAGTATGGATTACTTTCATATTTCATCCTTTTTGTAGGTGAAATGAGTAAAAAAATAACTTTTCTCTCTAGCCTCTCGGGCTATTTCTTTTTCTCAACAACAGCGAGGTAACTTCTCAGGTGTGCTTAAAATGAAAAAAAACAAATAAATGATTTCAGTGGGATTTTAGGCTTTCAACTTAACGACTCTTCAGTTGGTTCTGGAATGAGTAACTGCTGCTGAGGCAATGTTTCCAGTTCCTTCAATGTCACGCAGAGGTCGGTGTTCAGCTCCACTGCGGAGGAAGAAACTGATCAAAAAGTGGTCAGATTGAAAACTGAATTAAATTACAGTAAATGTAATTTGATAAAGTATTTCTGTAATGTGGATGAACTAACTATTCATAAATTATGAACAGTGTAAACCCCGAACAGCCCAAACAATATCTCCAGTTACTGGTTGTAATGTTATGGCTGGTTGGTGTAGTACATCTTTCATCAGGTATGATGGTGATGGTGATGATTGTCTTTGTTTGGAAGACTGCCTTCTATCGCAAATTCAACCGGAAACATCCAAACCGTTGACGGACACCTGTCAGCCACAACATTACAACCAGTACCTGTTACTGTCGTGACAGATCGTGGGGGGTTCCGAGAGGAATCAAGAAGATGATGTGACGAATAAAGACAGAGCACACGGAGACTAGGCACAGTCAACTCTTCTTCATCTTCTTCTTGACTGCCTCCCGGCTCTGACCCGTAGCAGACCGGGACAAAGAGCGACTGGGTAAAAAGGAGGAAGCTCAGCATCTGCTGTCACTTTATCGCAGGACCCTGCGAGGGAGAGAGAGAGAGAGCCTCCGTTCTCCGGAAAACGTCAGCGTGGCGAAACTCCTGTAGCTCCGCTGAGGGAGATCACATAGCCAAGACCTCTCGTTCTGGCTTCCTCCTGGGTAAATCCTTTTCTGAAATAAAAAACAGATTGGCAGACTTACAAACGGTACCGGGGAAGGGATCGCGAACCAGTTCTAAAGCCGATGGGATGTTTGCCGGGTGCTGATGGTAAAACGTCACTTCACGGAAATGTTTCCACATCCCAGCAGACGCAACTTCACGTTCTTCCTGATATCACCTAACACATGATGACGGTGATGATGATAAGACCAGAACCGAGGCTGAATTGGAGGATGCTTTTGAAGCTTTTGTTCTTACAGCGGGACTCTAACTTTTTCTGAATGATCTTCACAGACTGAAACTTTGCCATTAAATGTATCATACATTCTACCTCTGGACGGCAGAACTCTTTTTTCCTTCCACGTAGTGAAAATTCATAATTGTCTGTTATCAGGGACTTAATAAACATGTTATAAAATCAAAGCCCTCCATATTCAAAATCTCTCTCATTTCGACTGATAATGGGATTTCAACCAAATGCCCCGTCTCACAATGTTAAAGAAAGTCATTTGTGTATCTGTATCATTATTCACTATCTCTTCCAGGTCTTCTTTGGCTCATGCTGCGCCTCCATTAACGCGTTTAAACGTCTGAACGGGGAGCAGCACACAATCGTGTGTCCCAGTGTCAACAGGAAACATCCAGGATCGTCTCATCCTCTGTGCATGATGAGGAAATAAAAGAGGCGAGCTCATATCCCTCTTTGAAAGGTTCATAGAGGGACTGACGCTCAGGGCGGTGGCAAAGCTTTCACAAGCACAGGAACGACATTAAAATACAAAACTAATAAAGAAATACTGAGTAAAAGCAAATACTGGTGGACAACTTGTGTGAAAGTCAAGCCAAAACCGGTTAAAACCAGAGAACAATCGCCTTACATAAACCAAAGCGGGGAGGATCTCATTTTCTATTTATTTTGAATAGTTTTTTCTTCTTCTCAAAAATGTAATAATAATAATAAATAATCCACCAACCTCGTTTCTTCTCTGAGACCTGTGGCACTTCTGGAAGTTCGTCTGAGGGAACCTCGGGAAGCTCAACGTCTCCCTGAGGAAGAGTTAAGACAACCAGAGAAAACGTAAGATCGGGAAAAGATCGAAGGGTAAAGATCATCTGGGCAGCTGATGCAATGTTTGCTGCAGAAATCTAAAAGAAAGAACTATTATTAAATCTCATATTCCCGAGTGTAAACACGATACACCCCTCATACAAACTAGGACTGTGCTGTGTCACCCCCGAATGATCCCTGATTCCCTCCTCAAATTAACTTCTTTGTAAAAAAAAAAAAAAAAAGAATCTCCCCCTAGTGGGTGAAATATGTAAGATTAGAGTAAAACACAACATGAACCATATCGATCTATTCAAGTTCATTCATATGCAACAAATTTGGACAAAATCAGACCAACAGTTGAGAAAGTATGGCCCAAAACCATTCCGAGATTTGACCTTTCCCTAAATCAATCCAGTTCTTCCTCGATCTAGGGTCTATGTAGGTATAAAATGTGAAAATGATCCATGAATTAGTCTTTGAGTAAGGTCTGAAAAGCAAGTTCTTCGTAAAAACAAAAGCTCCATTCCGTTGTATCCCCACTTTTCGGGGTTATAATGAGACTGACCTGAGTGATGGCCTCCAGCTCAGCCAGCACAGCTTCCTCATCTTCAGGTGATAAAGAGCCGGCCAGCATCTCATCTATTTGCTGCAGAAGGACAAAGAGTTCTCAGCAAACAGCAGAAAACTTAGAAGTACATTTTCATTTCCACATTTGTTGACAGAACATCCACATCTTTTTTTGCGACGTTTTTTGCGAAGTTTGGAAAATGCTAAATTTTGAACAGAAAAAATAGGTTTTTCTGACAACTAACACAAAAAAGGTGAGAAGGGAAACAGATTGCAAAATGAAACCCTGGGAACTTTTATTTTTGCAGTTGCCTTCGTTGTAAATATTAGTTGTGACACTAGAAGCTTCAGGAATGTGAAGGTGTTAGGTGTTAGGTGTAGATCCCGGGGCCATGCATGAAGGTATTCTTAAAGTTTGTGCTAAACTTGCATCTCTTAAGAAAGTGGAATCTTTAAAAGATTATTTTTGTACAAGACAAGGATCCGACTTTTTCTCCTGGTTAAATAACGGTTAAGTAAAAATGTAATTAAATACACAATTACTAAATGGCTCTTATTTTGCTCTCATCTTTTGAGTGTAGCTTTAGCTTGTTTTAAGCACATGACAACTAACAATAAATAAGATTCTTCGTTCCAAAATGTGTCTTTTAAAAAACTTTACTGCTTTTGTAACACGTCACATCTATTTGGCTATAAACGTTAAATAAAAATGTATAAATAAATAATATAAAAACATATATCTATAAATAAAATCCAGATTCCAGTTTCTCTGGAATCAAATCAAACATCCGTGTAAATTTAGGACAATAAACAAGGGTAGAAGAAAAAAAAAAACTTTTTTTAGTCAACAACTTCCTTTTATGACGCGCTGAAGTCAGAGGCGGTGTCTGATGATGTCACCGACTGATCGACTATTAAAATCGGCGACTTATGATTTGAGAATCGTCGATTATTCGTTACAGCCCTGGTGCCACAGGTGTGATGCTCTCCTTCACCAATCAGAGGGGATCATGATCGATGAGGGGGTCATGATCGTACCCCAGAGGAATACTGAACCTTCTACGAAACGACGAGTCCGTCTTCTTCCTGAGCTGAAGCTGCTCGTAGTCAAGTTATGGCACATAAATAAATAGTCCCGTACTTATGGGATCGGTCGGGGCTTACCCTCTGGTACTCGATGGAATCTTGGGTTTCGTCCATGATCCGTTCCACTTCCTCAATAGACATCACCTGCCGAGAAGAAAAAACAGAACTCATCAGCAATCTGCCGTGAAAAATAAACGGAGTGATGCATCAGGCTAAAATTCACGTTGCCCACCTCATGCATTTTCTTCAGACAGTCATTTCCAACTTTCAATCCTTCTAAGACCTTCTTCTCGATCTGAACAAACTCAAGGTCTTGAACCTGAAACAAGAAGAAAAAAAGAAGAGGAGTTATTAGTTTTACGTCTTGCTAGAAAATCTATGCGTCAGCCATTTCTTTTGATTACCCACCATACGCTCCAGGTTTCCGACCTGGTTCTCCGTCTTCTCCAGAAGCTGGTCCTGGTAGCGCTTCTTCTTCAGCAACAGGAGTGCTTTCCTTAAATCCAAAAGATTGTGAGATTGAAATCAGGTGCTGAGCAACTATTTGACAATAAATCCAGGACGACCTATAATAATATCAGCAATCATAACTATAAAATAAATCGAACAATCGGGTTTTGTTCATAAAGCATTTTTCATACAAATTAAATGGAACACAAAGTGCAAAAAATAACCCTCCCCGACAACACACACACACACAAATACATACATATACACACAACACTTACATTGCAATTACATAAAGAATTAAAAGAAATCCAAAAGTTCTCCTAAAAACAGGAAGTTAAGAAACGAGAACGGAGGAAACACTCATAATCATGGCCGCCGCCCGCACCAGGAGCTGCAACCAAAGCCATGAATACCAAAACGCCGCTGCAAGAGTCGCCACAAAACCAGCGAACAGAGGAGTCCACACCACAACCACGAAGTTGCGGTACCGCCTCCCCCATCCTACCGGCGGGTAACTTAATTAACAGAGTCAGACTATATCTTCAAACTGGATTATAAGTGAAGCTGAATCTTGATTTGCCAGCACTGCTGATATTTGTCACTGAATCTACGCAAAGCAGAAGAATTGCGTAGATTCTTCTACGTTTGAAATAATTAATAGCTATTGTCATACTTTCTAGTTTTAAAATACAATAAATGGTTCGTTATCAGGAAAGCATTTCCTGAACACAGTTTCTTAGAAAAAAATATAAATCCTAAAAAACAAAATCTCAAAAATCAGCATCCACAGCATGGAAGAAATATCCCATCAAACATCTCGGCAAAATTTGATTTGTGTTCAAACAACAGATTTAATAGTATATAATTTTTCTGCTGCTTTTGTACAAACATCTATTTCCGTAAATGATCTTGGACCTTGATCTCAAGATTGAAGATATTATACTGCCATTGTGCTAAAAGGAAAAAAATGCATTATTTCAATCTAGACAATTGAGAAAATAAACTCCAGTGGCAATAAAAGTGTTTGAAAGGATATAATAATATACTCACTTCTTTTCCCTGATACACTACACACTTGTTTTTTGCATACTCACTCTTTTTTGCCGGCTTTCAGCAACTGCTTGGCTAAAAATCTCTCTTTCTCCAGCTGTAGGTTGATCTTCTTCTGATACTGCCTCAACTTATCTCTTTGCTGTTTCAGTTGCTGTAATAAGGGAACAGATTTAAATGAATATATACCAAGTGTTCAGCTCCTTTACATGACAAAAGCGCTAATACTACACTGTAAAAGAAATACTCGATTACAAGTAAAACAACTTCACTCAAGTAAAAGTAAACGAGTATTACCAGCAAAATGTACTTAAAAATATGAAAGTAATAGCACTCCTTCACCCCTTTTCCACCAAAAATAACCTGGTGCTAGTGCCATGCTTAGTTGGTTCAACTCGCCCGACTCTTAAGAAGTTTGTCCGTTTGCTATTCCATTGGCAAGGAGCCAAGGCAGAGCCACGCCATTAGATCATCGTTCCACGTCATCGGTTCTTGGTTCTAAATCGGCAAAGATCTAGAGCCAAGCACCAGACAACTGGTGCTTGTCTGGCACCAGTTTTGAGAGACAGGAGCTGGTGCTTAGGCTGTCGAAAAACAAAGAACTTGTGCTAAATCAAGCTCTGGCTCCGAACTAGCCCTGGAACCAACTGTGTGGAAAGGGGGTAACTGTGGAGTGGAATTGTTCCTCTTAGTGTTTTTAGATTACAATTACTGTTATGATACTTTAAGGTTTAGATAAATGTAACTTCTAACTTCAACTTTTTCATGAGATCAGCCTGTCATCTTTGGGACATTCTCTAGACAAACCAAGTTTTTTTTTAACTTTAAGTTTAGCCATTATTCATTCAATTTAGTTACTTATTTTAGTTATTAAGTTTTCTTAATGAGTCACAGAATCTTCTCATAACGACACAAACTTATGAAAGCAACACCTTTGAACATACTTGGTTTTCACTAGACAGTAAGGATGTAAAAAAACAAAACAGTTTTTTGTAAAAGTAATAATCATCTACAGCAGTGGAGTAGAAAGAACAATATTTATAGTAAATAATAGAAAACTCAAGTTAAGTACAAGTACCTCAAGTTTCTACCTAAGTAGAGTACTTAGTTACTATCCACCACAGTGAGTGACATTTACACTTTATATCTCAGGTTTCCATCAATCTAAGTAAAAGATACAATAAACTTTCGTCATGGGTTAAGATACAACAGTGTACCAACAGTAAACGCTATTCTACTTTGTCAAACTCTACAGTAACGTTCGAGACAATCTGAGTATTTGTAGCCAAAAACTACATAGCAGTTACAGGTTAGTCATAAGAAATATTTACATAAATAGCAAGGTAACACTTTGGTTAGCCTTCTTGGATAAAATCTGCTTTAAAAATAGTTCAGCCCCATCTTCAAACAGCTAATTACTCAGCTTTTAAAACGAGCTGTTTTTGTGATTATTTATATTTCAGTTTCAGAATCTGCTGTTATGATTCAAATAACATCTAAACATTGAATTTTTCAAATGCATTTTAATGCCGATTTGAAGAGTATCTTTTTTTAGTGCTAAAATGTTAAAGTTATGATATCAGACAAATGTTTATACAAGAACTGCGGACTAAATGTTTTAATTGCCAAAACCCTACAAGTACTTAAGTCTGCCTCGCGCTTCTTACAGAATTTTGGCTAATATTAACAGTTCAGCTAGCCAGCTAATGCTAGCTAGCTGGGCAATTACCAAAATCGCCTTGTCTTGCTCTGTCACTCGGGTGTGCTTCTTTTTTCCAAACAGATTCCCCATTCTGACACAGCATCCCAGCTATATTTCACACCCTGGGAAACAACGGGATTCCTAACCCAATTTAGAGTATTTCATAACTTGTAAAAGAAGCCTCGCATATTATTTGTGTAGTCATTTGTACAATTGACCACACCCACATCCGGAAGAACGGAATCCGGCAAGGATCAGAAGGAAGAAACGCGATCTAAAAAGTCCCAATGTTAAATTTGAACCGCTGCTACCGGAATTATTCTTCATTATTTATTTCTTACCGTTTCTAATTTTGAAAATAGAAACTGCTAAGCTTACTTAATAAGTTTGTGTATGATGATGGATTTCTTCCAAACTGTATCTGACTGACCGCAGCTGACACTGATTTTAAAAAAGCGGTGACTGAGGAACTGTAGTTTGATGAGTTGAATATTTTTGACTGTAATGGAAAACTTCTCATCAGTCAAGAAGAATCTATTTAGATATCAAAACACGTGTATAAAAAAATCTCTCAAGTTTGTTTTCATCGTATATTGAAAAAAGAAAACTCTTTATATCAAAAGAAAAGGGTAGAGATGGAGGCCTGGTGCAATCCTATTGATTAGGATTTTTAAAATGGAACCTTTAACATTAATTTAACATTAAATAAATATAACAAATTGTCACCAGAGAAATATTCGAGATTCTAAGAGACATAAGATTATAACTCAAATTTGATTTTGTTATTCAAAAACTCACGGTCAGATTGTCCTTCTTTCACCAGGAGGTCCTTTTACATCAGAAATAATGTAATAGCCACAATTGTACCCCACACAACGCTTCAATTTGAGGTATTAGATTTCGCACTAATGAAAATAAATCACTATTTTCTATTTTCTCAGTAACTGAGTGGAGGGAGGGGGGGCAATATCGTGTTCTACGAGGACCTCTATCTTAAATATGATTTACCATAAATAATAACATAATTCATGGAATACTATTACTAAAACCGTTCTTATTTCTGTTCTATGTCGAATTCTAGGAATCCCGAATTCAATCCAATCAACTGTCTGTCTGAAACAACATTTTCAGGATGTTTTTTTTCCCACAGCGTGGACAATATAGAGCTTAAAAACATTGAATAAACAAGGAAATGATAAAAATGTTATTTAGAAAAAACAAAAACAGTAAAAAGTGTGGATTCAATATTGTTGGAGTTCCTGGATGTGACCACAAGAGGGCAGTGCACGCTAATACATCCAAGCATAAGGACACTTCCGGGAAAGCGGCCTAATACATTCAACTGAAGAAGAAATTGCTCGTTTTTGATATTTTTACCGAAAGAGTATTAATACATTTTTAATTCCATTCAATACATTGCATTAACCCTTCCGTAATTTTATCCAGAAAATAAAAATAACGATAGGCCGAGATGTAGTTGGCTTTTCAAATGTAGCTGCAGTTTTACAGTGTGACCAGTGGAGGCCGCTAAACACTCATAGCAACCAGCATTCCATAAGGCATATTTGAATATATTGATTTTAATTTCAAAAAAAATAATCTTAACCTCGTATTTTCCAGTTAAACATTAAAAATGTATTTAACTATTTGTTAGAAGTTAAGTGTGTGCAGTGAGGAAAACCAGAATACTACTAGCATTACCTTACTTGCATATGGATAGCGTACATAAATGCTGTATTTGCTTTCATTAATAATAGCATGTACCACCCATGTACACTGAGTGCGATCTTTAAGTATAAAATATTGCCACCTGATTCAACTAAATATTCTAATTTATTAATCTATATTCAGAAATTTAATAGATAAAAACTGAACACTATCCGATAGTCCATTCAAATGACTAGTCCATACATCAAATGAAGCACAAAATTATTTTGATCAACATTTATTCTTGAAAAGGTTATATAGAGACCACAGAGTTCATTAATTTCAAGTGTCCATCCAGACATGCGGGCGATACAGGAGGAAAATACAGCACACAGCTAATTCACAATCTTTAAAAAATAAAATCAGTAAACAGTGAATCATACAAGGCTTGCATAATATAAAGAAAGGTTATAAAATTTCCCAGAAGTAGTGCAATTCTACCACCATCAGGAAAATTAAACAAAAATCCACTGTACTTTCAAAGCCAAATCGTTTAAGTGATTCACTTTCCAGAGGATAGACTTTCTGGTTTCTTTCAAGTGAAATATTTCTTCACAGATGTGGTGCAATCTTTGTTTCGCGGGCAGAGAGACATCTAAAAAAATGTTTTTAAAAATACAACATTATTTGGTTAAACGACACAAATAAATGTTTGAGCTCAACAAGTTCAAGGTGATTTCCTTACATTGCACTTTGAGAAACAAATATCAAATAAATAGTGAATAAAGAATATCCCAAACAAGCCAAACCTTCCTCACAACTGAAACCTGATGCAGAGCCAGTGTTCCGTTTTGTCCCCTCTCTGAAGGAACAAGGCTACATGTCCGCAAAAAGGGTTAGAATAAAATTCTCTGATTTAAAAAAGGAGAAAAAAAAAAGTGCATGGATGGAAACTAAGGCAATACTCAAAACCCACTTTTTTAAGTTAAGTATATTAAGTGCGTGTAATGTAGCATGACTTCTGGTTAACCTTCATCGTCAACGTCAAACATAAATCAAATATCAGCTAAATCGCTCCTAACAACCTTCACTCAATGACATTATGGGTAAAAATGGCCGCTACTGCATAAACGTGTGAAAGGGGCGTATCCCAGACGCACGAAAACCTCATGTTGGATATCTGAACAGTAACAAAAATAATCTCTGCTTCATATATTAAAAAAAAAAAAAAAAAAAACACCTTCGGGTTGGTTGTTCAACTGCTCCGCTGGTCATTTGTGACGGGCATACGGAATCGAAGCTCGCAAGAGGACGTTCTGTCTGACAGAGACGGACCAAACAAACAGTCACGTCACCCTGCAGCAAACAACAAACACTTCATTCATGAAGCTTCGAGGCCAGAGTTTGATGTTGCTGCACCGGATCACATCAGATCGCCGACTGTTCCTGCGATTTTGTCCATTTTTGCAGTGCGAACCCCTACAGCCTATCAGCACTTACAGGCAATAACTTTTAAAATATTACCCCCCCCCCCCCAGATCAAGTCCGTTTATAGCATCGCTTTAAATCCCCTTCAACCAGCCAGTTATATTCTCACCTGAATGTTTACAAAAAAATTTACAATTTATGGGTTTGCTGATTGATAGGTATTGCACCAAAAACACACCTGCTTGTAGAAATTCTAGATTAAATATGCAGACACAGCTGCAAATACACACAGTATCTACAAAACACACACACACACACAAACACACCAAACAGGCTAGATAAGAGTTCACAAAACACAGCTGTGCGATTAAAACTGTCCCCAAAGTGAAAAAGAGTGACTCTCTCTCCCCCCCCTCTCTCTAGAGGCCAAACAAACATTCAAACTCTGGTACTGAAAGATCTTCACAACTCCCAGCTGAGAGAACGTTTCAACGAGCCTCATCTGGATCAGAACACAGCCTCACAACGCCGCGTTTGAGATAACGGGCCTTGGCGAAAATCTGACGAAGGCGGAGTGCTACATGTACTGGTGCGCATACTCGACACTACTTTTTTTTCTCTCCGAGCAATGGGTTCAAGTTCAAAGCTAAACCTGCGGAGGAGGAAGGCCATGAGATAATCGAACCAACAACCTTCATCCCTCTCCCACATCCTCAACAAAAATAAAAACAAAAATCCTGGACCTCCTCGTGTGCGTGCATGCTGGGACACATGGTCCCTGAGAACGTAGAGCTTAAATGTGGGTCTGGATCCTACGATGTGCATACTGGTGTGAATGTTGAGAAGAAAATCTTCAACCTCAGAGAACTTAAGTACTGGTATTGGAAGCAGAAGGCTTGAATGGACTAGAGCGAGATGAAGCAACTCTCCCAGCGTTCCACTTCCCCCACATCCATCATGGAACTAATTCTAAAACCATTTATTCACATGCTATCAACGCTAAGAAAAAAAACTCAAAGCACTTCTCAGATTGTGAGAGGAGGTGTAATAGTGTGTGGTCCAGAGATGTTCTGCTTTGGTAAGATGTTGGATGGATCCCAGTTCTTTTAAAAAAAAAACAAAAAAAAAAAAAACAAGGTTTTACAAACAACTGACAAAAATACCTGAACGCACGAGCAAATGGACGTATGAGGTTACAAAGCATAAATACTTATGTATATATTTTGTCTTTTACTAATTCCCTGTGAAGATAGAAAAAAAAAAAAACATTAGAAAGATGAGGTGGTCTCGCATCAGCCTGTTCAGAAAGACCCCCCCCCGTCAGTGCTGATCAGAAAACATGAAGCACCGGTGGATGAAGGGGACACAACGGCCCGCCTCAGAGCCAGAGGAAGGGGCCACACACACAGTTAGTCCAAGTATATGTGTGTGTGTGTGTGTGTGTGTATGTATGTGTGTGTGTGTGTTTGAGACCCCAGCCCACACGACCGCCCCGTTCAATTTACGGGCTGTGATCGTGGAGCCGCCATGTGCTGACGTGAACTCTCAGGCGCCGAGGCCTGGCAGGTCGGGAGAGAGCAGTCCTGGACGGTCACCAGTCGGTTCCCAGAGTTCAAAGCTGGTGCACGATGCTGTCCGCGTGGTTGACTGACACGGGGCCCTCTTGGCGTAGACGCTGCCACTGGAATGTTGTGCTGAGGGAGCCCAACTCGTCTTCCTCGTTATCCTGCTCCTTCCCAAACTCCATAAACACCTGCGGGACAGACGAGGCGGATGAGAGGAAGAGGGCAATTAATATGGGGCGGAGATGCTTCAGACAGTTAAAATCACCGGTGCAGAATCCTCTTTAACCAAGGGCAACATTTCTCTCTGACCTTTTTCCCTCCAAACACCACAGAGAACAAAGAGAACCAAAGTATGAGAGTCTAATCCAAACTTTATCGCCTGAGTTGTTCCTGTTCATGGTCATTCTAAATGTCTGTTTGTTTAATTTCTGCATAAATAATGAGTTGATTGTTGATGGTGGGGAAAACCCGGATAGTGGATTCATATTTCATTAAGTTTACTTCATTTATACACCAATTATTTAAGACTAAGAGTGGCTTCGTGCTTGTATTTATAGTCTGATTTGTGAATTGTAGATTAAAATCATTGATGTGTTTGGAACCAACCAAAGAAGTGAATGAACGGTTTTAAGGGCTTGCTGGATCCTGGATGGTCAAATGTCCAAACCACATGAGATGTTCCGGACTGAAACGACCAAAGTCAATCCCAGACATCGGGTGAGAGGCCACATACCTGCTCTAAGGTGGACTGGGAGAAGTTGTACTCTTCAAAGTTGAAAGTCTGCTTGGCTGAAAATAGAAGACAAATGAGTCAAAAGTTCTGTCCTAGATGATTGCTGTGTGAGATCAACAGTGACTCACCATTCTCTAACTGAGAGAAAGACTTGGCCAGTGATTTGACATCCTCCATGGGGATCTTGTAAAGCATCAGAGTAGCAAAGCTGCAAAAAAGAAAAAGGCGTAAGGAAGCAGAATAAGGGCATTTGTTTGGCACTAGATTACAACCCTTTAAAAATCAGTTGAGGTTTTCTCAGAGCTTTTATTTTGAAGGGTCCATTCCATATCTCATGTTCTAGAAAACAACAGAATTAAAAAAAAAAATTGCCACATGCAGTATATTATCAAATGTTAATATACTGTTTGTACAGCAAACAGCCATTACATTAAAACCACTTGCCTAAACAGCTCTCCAATGAACTTATTGCTGTTGTGGAGGTCGAAGGAACGGGTCAGGTGCAGGTATGCAAGTTTGTTTATGACATTTTTGTGGTAATATTCTTCAAAAATAACTCATTCTAGTTGTGCATTTCATGAGAAAATAATTCTTTCTATAATGTCGTTGTTCCTTATATGCATCCTGTTATTCTTTTGTTCCTTACTCTTGCATGGACAGCACAGATAACATGTATCCATGTCTGTGTTTTTCTTTATGGATGTCTGATGCCTCGCAGTTAAGCCTTGTTACACAATGCAAACACATCATTCAGTCGGCCTCACCTCTCCTGCCTGACAGCATGAGGGAAGATTCTGAGGATCTCTTTATGCAACAGCGCCACCTGCTGGAGTCCGGTCAGCTCCTCTCTGAGCTTCACCTCCAAACTGTAGCCTCGGCCGTACTTCCCTTTTAAATGCTGGATGGATCCGATACACCTGATAGAGGATGACAGATGCAGCATTAGTTGAGCCAGATACCCGCTCCTCTCAGAATGTTTCCCAATCGAAGCCCAGGAGAGCAAACCTCAGCTGGCCTGACACCATGATGGCTACGCGGTCGCATACGGCCTCCGCCTCCTCCATGTAGTGCGTGGTGAGGACAGCTCCCCGCTGACGATTCTTAAAAGCAGCACGGATGGCTCTCCTGGACAAAAGAGATATGACCGAGAAAGTGAGAGGGGGACCACTTTCTTAATTTCAAGGCCAGCGCTGATTCAATTCAAATTCAAAGGTTTATAAAAATAAAATAAAAAATGTTATCCAAATTTAGTATCTAAAGCTTTTGATCATCTTTTTTTTTTTTTTTTAAGTATTACTCATCTTTTTATTCTTTTTGTTTTCATGTTTATTCATGCAATATTGTGTATTTTATTATTTGTTAGTGATCGGTTTCAAAAATTGTTACATAAAACACTTTCATTATCATCAACAGCACAATAGAATGTGTTAAAGTCGAGGAATGCTATCGCCGTATCGTCTTACCACATGCGCTGTTTAGACTTGGGGTCCATCCCTGATGACGGCTCGTCCAGCAGAACAACCTGAGGATTTCCGATCATACTCAAGGCGAAACACAACTGTAGAATGAAAATGGTGGAAAACAAAACAGAGAGAATGATTCAGGGAGTAGAAGGGCTTTAAAAATCAGATAAATTCTGTCACATTTTCCAACAAATCAAGCTGAAACATGGCTGCAGGTCTCCCAACTCCTCCATCCTAAATGCAGCATCTCTGTGGATGTTTGGACTGCTCAGAGAGTTTAGACTTTGTGGAGACGGTATGAATGTGCTCTCACCTTCCTCTTGAGTCCTGCAGACAGGGTCTTGGCCTGTTTAGTCAAGTGGTCCTTTAACTCCAGAGCGTTCACCACACTGACAACAGCAGCACAGGAGAACTTTCAGCAAATTTGATATATTTAACTGAATTTAGGTGAAATCATTTTTGGATTTTCTTCCTAATTAAGAAATACACTCCAGGATTTTCATTGGAGATTAAGGAGATAGATTGATACAAACTTGGAAACATCCCTACAATGACACTAACTGACTGAATTTGTGTTATGTTCTTTACTAAAAAGAACATACTGCAATTACAAAGACCTACAAAGACCAGTCACGTTGATATCACACTACACTGTTGAGTTCTTGTAAAATTAAAGCTAGCGACTACATTCTAATATAACTTCCTATTAATTCCCTTCAAAATAAAAGCATTTTCTGCTACTACTTCCTGTAACATGAATTTACGTGTTTGTCTCAATTACTACAAAATAAACATTGAAACTTTCAGCTTTTATGACTTCACTTTTAACATTCCGTCATTTATATTTAGCTTTAGCTCTTATTCCACTTAATATATTCTAATCAGCGTGATTTAGAGTGAAGCGTCAAGTCACCGTTTGATGATTCCTGGTACGTCCTGTGCTTTCAGGCCTTTAATGGCGGCGTAGATCTCCAGGTGTTCCTGCAGAGTGATCCTGGGCCATAACGGGTTCACCTGGGGACAGTAACCCACGTGCTCCAAATTACTGTCCGCTTGACGAAATTCTGTACTGTAGTCCCCGATCAGCACCTGCAAAGACAAAATACAACAGCAATTAATTTATTTTTATTTTTAACTGCAGTGTAATTCTCAAGTTTACTCTTATTTTGTTTTAAGATGAGAAAGAGAAAAAAAAATTTTCATATAAAAAAGGAGAAAAAAAGTTAAGGCAGTCCAGAATGTCAGTTACATTTTTCTGATCACGTGAAAAATGTGCGTAATTTGAAAGTCTTTGAAAGTAGCAAACAAAAAGAGTGACATTTGTCTATGATTTAAACATGATGCATCGGTACATAAAGTGAGATAATGATAATTTTGCATCATTGCAGCGATCGTGACAAACACATCTGATTAATACCAAGGGGAGTGACATCTGGATTATTACATTGATTTATCCTTAATGATCCAATGATTGTGTGACACAAAGAGCAAATGGATGTTTTTCAACAATGTTGCTGAAAAACAACAACATGTGTGCAGGAGGAAGAAAAGTGTTCTACTCAGTCATTCAAAGCTGGGATTTATAACCAGCGATGAGTTAATAAGGGGAGGGAGTTTGTGGTTTGTGAAAGAAACTGCATGTCTTCACCATTTATGACATTTTAGATGTTCTGCTCACAGGTTCTGAACAGATGTCTTGTCGATAACTCAGCGCTGTTGACAGAACAGGCCTTAGAAAGAAGACGAAAACAGTGACGAATCATTAAAAAAACGCATCGATGATCCTATGGAAGGTGACGTATCGTCAACAAACGGACACCGTGCTCCAATCCCCGAATATGGCTACGGTTCAATGGAAGGACTCCGCTATTCCCTACTATTGGACCCGATGGATGCCGAAAACAGGTAAGTCAGCCGAAGCCGTCATTTCTTGTCCAGCACACTGATAGAAATCTCCCCTCTTGTACTAATTACTTTGAGAGAGTTTCTCATCCTGTTCCTGGGATCACCTTTGTGTGTAATATGGTAATATATATGTAATTACAACATACTTAATTTTAACCCCGTCAGTGTTTGGTGTCTTCGATTGCGTTCGGAGTGCTTGAATACTAAATCTTTCACGGCAGGTTCACTAGCTGCCAGGCTATTTAATGAAATGTAAGAGTCTGTTGTTTCATCTAATTATGCTGTCTGGTCACTAACTTTAGTTAAATATTATTGTTGAGGAGCTGTTTTAACATGTGTTTTTTAGCTAAATCTTTCTTTTTAAAGCCAAAAGCAGGAAAAAAAAAGGTTCTTCTGTGGCTTATGCGTTCAATTATTCATTTTTTTCTATTTTGGATTTGTCAAATCAGCAAATATTGTACCGCAGAGCAGCGACTCAATAGAATATTCAATCACAAAGAAAACTTGTGATTCACGACCATACTGATCCATGAACCATCTTTAATGTCTGTTCATACTTTCTGTAAAGCTGTTGTGTCTTTGTTAGTGTAATCTGTTACGTGTGACGGTACCTGGCCGGCAGTGGGGTCGGTGTCCCCTGACAGCATGTGCATGATGGTGCTCTTTCCTGCTCCATTGGGGCCCAGCAGTCCAAGAACCTCACCTGAAGAAACACGTTCAGGGTTTTTCCTCAAACAAAAATGATGATTGACTGATTTACAACGGCGCCGTGTTTGGTTGCCATGCACTATAACATTTATATAACATATAAACACAAGACGAAGACTTCAGGCGTACCTCTGCGGACACAGAAGGAGATGTTCTTTGTGGCCACTTTCCTTGTCTTGTTCAGAGAAAAACCTTCTCGTCGGCCCTTGTGCTGCTTCCTCAGGTTACTCACAACCACCAACGGTTTCTAAAGTGTCAGAGATTTATATATATATATATATATTATCCTTATATTATCTGGGTGGTTTGTTTGTCCTGTACTTCCTGTACAGGTTGTTCCCTCACCTCTTGAGAGGATTGGCAGGTGAGGGCTTCCTTCACCCGGGCCTTCTCCATTTTAACGTCCTCGTCCTCATTCAGCCCCTCCTCTGGATTCTTCTCTACTTTGGGATTGGACTTGGACGTGATCCTGCAGAGGTTCCAAAAAAAAAAAAAAAAAAAAACACGATGGGGTTTTTGATTGATTCTGGTGAAGCTTGGTTGTGTGTCTAGTTCTAACATTAGAAATGATAAATAGTCCTTTTAACAGTCCATTTGCTCTTTTTTATCTTTTAAACATTTTTCTTGAATTGGTAAGCTTTTTAATCTGCTTGATTTTGCTTTAATTGTCTTTTAACTTTGTTTTTAATGCCTTATTTGAATGTTTTTTATTTTTCAGTAAAGCACTTTGAATTGCCGTGTGCATGAATGGTGCTTCATAAATAAAAGTGCCTTGCCTTGACTTTAACACTGGACTTTTGCCTGTGGAGTCAAACGAGGACAACGGAGAATCTGAAACGTTCAATGTCAGTGAAAGGATTTTAATTAAACCTTTAATGTTCATTTATGGAAGGTCTTTCATCTTCCTCTTGGATTTGCCGGTTCAATGGATTCTCCATGAAGGACAAAAATAGCCTGAATAGCAGAAGTTAAGGCATGTGACATGTAACCCATTGGAGGTTAGTGTGTGTGATTGTGGACGGGTCACGCTGCAAATTTAACCGCCCTCATTGGAAGAAAACAAATTTTGTCTGAATGGATCTCGCTTCTCGTTAGTTCGAGTAAAAACCTAATCTCAGTTACGACCGGAAATCCAATCATCACCTGCAGAACTGATCGGTTTTCATTGTCCTCCCTCCATAACGGATCTCCAGCCAGCGGAGCAGGAAGAGCAGCACGATGCACTGCAGGTAAGGCTGCGCAGAAAAACCCAGACAAACAGCGTGAAGGTGACTCAAATACTTCCGCATTATATATTCTCTGCACGAAACCGCAAAGAAAATTAGATACGTACGGACAGAACTGCAATGAGCAGGTTCTTCCACAAGAAGTTCTCTTCATACAGAGAGGGGAGAAAGGTTGCCTGGAATTGGAGGAAGAAAAAAAAACACAAGTCTTAGAAGGCTGAAAAGAAGGCAGAATTAAAAACCACTAAGAAGCGACAGGTTACCGTGGAACAGATGCTACACTCTAAAAAGAGAATGTGCTCACTGGTGACACACAATTGAATTAAGTATGACTGGGTTAAATGTGTAATTTAAAAATAATTAATTTAATTGCGTCACCAATGGAAGTAATTGTATTTTATTGTTTTTTTTTTGTTTTGTTTTTACAGTGTGTAATATTTGTCTTAAAATTGTGCATGAAAAAAATAAAATAATGTCAACATTCCTGCACCAATTATAAACAAATATTTCTTCACCATTTTATATTTTCGGTGAATTGAGGATAAAATCATTAAAAAAGACATTTGAAGAATTTCCCAAACTGGAATTTCTCTTTTATGTTTTAGTGAGTCTAATCGTGCACTGTTAAAGATTATTGAAATGGAAATGGCTTTAAGTAGTATTATATTGTATTTAAATCAATTTAATTTATCAATTTAAGTTGAAAATACTTAATTTTATTCAGTTCAACCAGTGCTAGTAATTTTTGAGTTAATCAAACAATTCTCTTTTTACAGTATAGTTGTGGTCATTTCCCTAAGATCACCAACAATTTTTTTCTTTTTTTTTTTTCCCCTCTTTTTTTTTTCTTCTTTTTTTTAAAACAAACAGAGCACCATTTTTCTTTTTTTTCACAGCTTTACCTTCAAAAAAAACAAAAAAAACAAAAAAAAAACAAAAAGGAAAATAAATATTTGCCTATTATTGGTGTACGACCCTTGACATTTTTTTATTCCTGCAGCATTTCAAGACAAATATTACACATTGTAAACAATTCAATTAAGTACATTCAACTTAAATTTTAGACTCAGTGCTACTTAATTTAATTGTGTGTAACCAGTAAGCAGATTATTTCCTACAGTGTACCTTGGTGATGCAGTTGAGGCAGCCCATGAGAGGGTAGAGAGGGTTGAAGAAACACAACACATTGTGCAGGTTTCTGGTCAGTCCAGGGCTATCGTTCACAAATGATAACTGAACTAGTGAGGCCGACACCACGCACACCTGAAACATAAATTGCGTCAGTAAACAAAACTTTCATCTAAAAAAAATAATAAATAAAATTACTGTTCTCAAAAGCTGGAAACAGGATCAAATCTTTAGATGTCAATTAAGCTTCTTTTCTATCTATCTATATCTATAGATATAGAGAGAGCGTTGTTTGGAGTTGACACCAGTATGCTCACCATCATGGAGATGACAGAGAAGAAATCCCTGTTGCTCTGGACACGAGCGAAGCCAAAGGAAAACACATAGGTGAAGAGGATCATGGCTGGACCAAAGCCAACAATACACAAGACCTATGAGAGGGGGGGGGGGGGGGGGAAAGGACACAATTATAATATTAAACATCAATATTAATTGCACAATGTAGTAACCCTTTAATCTCCTGCTCCACGTTTTTGGTTGAGGCTCCATTTCTCATTGAAAAATATATGTGCCACTGGACTGAACCTGTTTAGAATACGACCCAGCGGTAGCTTGTATACGCTAAAGAGTAAGGGGCCAAAGATGGGAGCCCTGGGGGACACCACAGGTCAAAGGGGCAACGGAGGTGGCGGCATTAACCATGGCTATAGAGAAAATCCTATTCATAAAGATTTTTTGGGGATATATTAAACAATGAGAGGACCTACTGAATAGAATTATGGAACTTGATACAACCAAAAAAGTCTAATAAGTCTCAAATAGTTTTCTATTGTTTTACCAAAAGGTTGCACTAATCTAATTGAAGTAAGTCTGATTTGTTTTTCTGTTGAGTGTCTAAAATATTAAATTGGTAAATAACCTACAGAATTAAAAAAATATGCAAAGAAATTACTTTTATAGTGTTTTCTTGTTGAGGGTTTTAATATATTTGATTTTGTGTTTATTAAGATGCAGTCACACATTCTGGCCCTTGTGGTTGGTCTGAAAGTTAAAACCTATACATGCGAAAATTGTGGACGACATTTATACTTCATACCAAAAAAATGAGGCTTTTGTTGCTCAAGAGACGTACAGACGATGAGAAGCAGGCCAGGCGTGATAATAATCCCGTGTAATGTATAAAAGGAAAGCAGTACAAACCACAGCAGTGAGGTTGCTTGAGGTGAGCAGATTTACAGTATGGAGGGAGAAGAGGATGATGGCCATGCAGGAGAGGATGAGGTAGTAGAAGGGGATGTCCACAGCTGCCTGGCCGCACCAGTAGGCTGACGGCACCAGGCCGGAGATACGAAGTGTGGAGCGACACTTTATCTGCGAGGGGAAAACGGCCGAATATATGTCAACAAAGATAAGGTGAACATATCTGAGACATACTGTATGACTTGAATTATACGACTACACTTGAGGTTTACCTCTCTGTCTCGGGTGTGGTCCATCGCAAAATATGCCGGCATTCCAGCTGCCAGCATTCCCAGTATGATGGCCTCGATGTAAACCAGAGCGTAAGACGTGGCATCTGGGATTTGCTGAGGGATGTGACAAAACATCAAATGTCTTTCCGAGGCACACTGGCATCCAGGACGGACCAGATCCACAAATCCAGAATACTCACATAATCAAAGGGTTTGGTCCAGGTTCGGATCTGCCCAGTACCGTTCAGACCTCGTAGAAGAGCGTTGCTTAGTATATTGACAACCATAGGCAGGGAGTGAACTGTGGTGCTGTTGAACGCAACACTGTATCGGAAACCCTGTGGGGCAGATCGCAAAGAATTAAAGATGCTCTAAGTGACATTTTCATAAAAGAGTATTCTATTTGAACTGCTCTTAATTTGAAGGATTGAAATAGAAGCAACAAGGCTGGTCGGCATTGTGTATGTATTCTGACCTGTTGAAATTAAAATACCCTCCATCCTCCCTGCCGGTCGTTTCTTAAACCGACTGTATGACATTTTGAAAGTGAAAATGTTCTTAAATGTTCTTTGTAAGCCTTGTTCAGTCCATTATACGTTATATGTTGGCTTCGTTCATGGACTTCAGGGTTCATGGATGGCTCTGAGCTCCCGCTAGCTTTAGCCGCTCTGTTAACGTTAGCTTTTAACTTGCTATGTTCCTCACGCCCTCAGGATTAAATTTAAAGTGTGAGATAAAGTCTGTAGTGCCGAATGTTTTCGGGGTTTTTCCTCAAAAGATAATTCTGTCCTTACTGGTGTTCCAAATTGCGAGCTCTGTGTCTTTTTTGTGGTTCACTTTTGAGATGTTTGGAGGCGTGGTAGCTCATGTATGTTGTATGTGTACGCCGCATGTGTGTAACCGGCCTCCAGTGTCTCTGCTCGGCTGATTTCATAAAACTTGGCCTCCCGGCGCCGATCAATCGGCTAGAAAGAATGTGTTAAAAAGTGCCATGAGTCAAAATATTAAATTGACCTTGTTGGATCCAGTCACATTGATGGCAGCACTGTGGGGGGCTGCAGCCATGTAGTCGCTGTGTTTCATCATTTCCACTTGGATGTTTTGAGACTCCAGGTTGTGAACGAAGTCAGAAATATCAGAACCTTTTGACACACGGAAAAAAAACACCATGAATCTTAATACAGTGTTGAGGCTTGAAATGTAAAGCTAAAATCCTAATATGTGCTCGTTTTCTCCCGGGTCGAAAATCAAAATCATATCTCTTGGCAAATCTCCAGCAGACTCACCTGATGAGTTCTGGACCAGGAGGCTGGTGCTGTATCTCTGGGGGGCTTGGTTTCTTTTCAGGAGGTAAATGGGAAGAAACTGACGGTCTGGGGTTCGAATCTGAATGTTTCCTGTGGCCAGAGAGAGGACCAGCACTGCAGCAACAAACACCAGGAACAGGGCCAGACTGCGAGATAAGAAAGGTGGAGAGGAAGGATCGGATGAAGGAAAGGGACGGGACATCTAAAAACTAACCAGGGCAGATTTTTATTTATAATCCTACAGCAAAATATAGACTTTTGGCCATCCAGTTATTTAAATGAATTATTTATCAACCGCTTTTGTCTGTTGTTAAGAAAATATGTTACGGTCAAGTTTCAGCATGTTTCAGGTGTCTGCATATGAAAATTTAAACAATGTTTCAAATCTCGTTTTTTTTTAAGGTTTGATTCTTTTAATAATAATAATAATAATAATAATAATACATTTAATTTATAATGCACTTTACATTTGGATCAAATCTCAAAGTGCTACAAAGTAAAAGCAGATAAAAGCA